>JZLH01S0335933.1:13820-29932 GCA_001188425.1 Eucidaris tribuloides
CATGTAGAACCCTATAGCTTCCAGGGCCCTAGGCGGGCCCTGGACCCTGGCCTAATGGAACTTTGCGTACACTTTTTATTTCAGATTTTTTTCCAATCTTACTCTCACACCCCTGATTATAGTTGGTACATGATACAAGGATACATGAATTTGTTATTAAACAAGCAAAGGCAAACTGCGATGCAAAACCATGATGATACCTGAATCCTGAAAAAAAGAATGGCTCTGGAAAACTGAAAATGGCTCTGGTAAAATGAAAATGGCTCTGGTGATTTTTTCAAAATGGCTCCCTAAAAATAAAAAGTAATTTCAACACTGAACACCATCTACAGACAGTGAGAAAGAGTTCTATTCAAATTTTTAATGAACCAAAGCTTTTGAATGGCTCTACCAAATTTGCTGAAACTTTCATCATTGGATTTCTAAAAAATGTTCTGGACTCACTGAATCCATATTAATGTTCGGGAAACTTCTTTTATTAAGAAATAAGATTTTCAAAAAATCTCTTAGATGTTTTGGCAATATGACTAAGTTTTACATCTCAATCCATTTACAATCAACATTCATTAGTTTATGTTTTCATCACTCATAAATAAAGCTACCAGACCTGGTCATGCCTGAGATCACTGCAGTAAGCACTAACCAAAGGTTCTGACTAATAAAATGAAACGGACTTACTGCGTGGAGTTTGTTCGCAGAAATGGCTTTGGCGTGGCATATACAGCAGGGTATTTTTGTTTTGAATGGCATTTGTATTCAACACATCAAGCAGTGTGGTTTGCACGTGGTCATTTTTTTTTCTGGAAACTGAACATGCACTGGTGCAATACCGTTCATGGTACTGTAGTTGTGGTTTAAATGCGTGTGTGTCGGAAACTGCATTGCCATGGTAATGGCATACTATTGTTTCAAGTCAGGGATGTAACGGGGCGACGGTATCACATTCAGTGATATTTCTCGTTTCAGTGGCCAGTAAAGGCAGGGTGGTTGTTGAACAGAAGTAGCTGCTGAGACAGTTTTGACTGTATATTTTATCATTAAGCTTTTCAACCATTTTTTTCTCAATTTTGTTCTTTTTCTGAAATCAATATCGTAGATGGACCCAAACAGAGAAGTCGTATCTCTGCCCTGGAGCCGATGGACACCATCTTTGTGAAGCAGGTGAAGGCAGACGGCCCTGCCCACCAGGCTGGGCTGTCCAATGGAGACCGCATCGTGTCCGTCAACGGAGAGAGTGTGACCGGGAAGACATACCAACAAGTCGTCAATTTAATACAGTTATGGTTAGTATTGTACTCAATGGAAATCAGTGTTGTAGTCGAGTCCACAGGTTCCGAGGATGAGGCCACCCGAAAACACAAGATTTCCATAGGGTTTGTACAGGTGGCTCGGACCCAGACTGAGGCCGAGGCCACCCAGAAACACAACATTTCCTTAGAGATTGTACAGGGGACTCGGACCGAGACTGAGACGGAGGCCACCAAAAATTGGCCTTGAGGCTGCATGGCCTCAACTACAACATAGAACATTATATGTCTACAAAACAGAAATATGGGAAACACACAAGTAGTCTAATACAGTTGTGGTTAGTATTCGGTGAACTGCACTCAACAGAAATATGGGAAAGACATAGCAAGTTGTCAATTTAATACAGCTATGGTTACTTTGCAGAGAAATTCACTCAGTAGAAATATGGAAAAGACATAAAGAAGTTGTCAATTTAATACAGTTGTAGTTAGTATTTGGTGAGTTGCGTCTTCAGAATAAGCCATCTACTTACTGTGAACTGAAATATTAGGCTGAATTCCTAGGAAAGCAGAACTAGAGTACCAATACTTGCCATTTCTTAGAAGTTTATTTTGAATATAATGTAGTTTCAACAGTTCATTAATGTCATCCTAATTTAAAGACACTTATTTATGGACGCTTCTGGCCTTATTAATTAGTGCTGTGAATAATAGGTTATAATTATAGACAAGACCTTCGTCCTAGAAACTAAAGTTTCAGTTGAGCTTATAAAACAATAGGCCAGAAATACTCATATTCAAAAAGGTGTAATAAATATCACAACCTTTGGCAGTCATATGAAGGTGCATATTTACGATAAGTCTTAGCCATCAACTTTGCCATTTCTAGTTCGTCTTACACTGATAAATAAATAAACATTGATATGTAGTAGCACCCTCTCACCATTTTCGAGGTACTTTGGGAGGGGAGGGGTGTTTAACACCAATGTCTGGAAGAAAAACCATGTAAGTTTTTGGGGATAAATTAACACATCTGAATTTTGGAAACGTATATCGTGAACTTGGCATCAGAGCCTTTTAAAACATTGAAATCATGGATTGTGCAATCGTTGGAACTCTTGACAGGCGTAACATTTCAACTTGACAACTTTTGAGGTGTGGTCAATCTGAGCAGGCTCATTAAGATAAACACTCCCCAGAGGGTGATGAACACCCTACGGAAATTTGCGCAAATTCTTAACCAACCTGTGGTTCGCGGTGTGATGATGTACATCAGAGAAAGGGGAGACTTTAGCTGAAGGGCCAGAGGGAAGGCGCGATTGGCTGAAGGAAATCAGGCGTTCCGTTTGCCCGTAATTTTATCTTTTATTACGGGTGCTATCAAAGTGTGGAAAGGTTTGTGTGTGATGTCCTTCTATCGTCTGTTGCGAATGTGTGGGTCGCAGGCTCCAAACATGCAACCAGCTTTTAAGATTGTGTCAAAGATTTGCACACCACGAAATGAACTTACCAACCAAATGAGCTAAAATCATTTATAATGTAAAGATTCATGTGTATATATACATCTCACAAAAGCCTTGGGGGTGCTAAGTCAGGTTTTGTGATAAAATAAGCACTGAAAACAAAGTGCGCAGACATAATGTCGCTCATAGAATTTGAATTTTATACAGCCTTTCAACAAATCTGATTGCCTGACATGATTTGTGTATCATTTAGTGAAAACAATATAGTGATCAAAGCATACAAGGTCAAAAACTTACACCAGTGCAGTTGGATGATTATCAAGCAATCTTTGCTACAGGTGGACTCTGCCAAATTAAAAATTAGTAGGTGAAAGGTACATCCACTTTTTGGAGCCTGGACTACCGTTATAGAGTACAACTTGAGCAATGGCTGAAGTTCAAATAATTATGATTTCTATTTCAAAAACTTAACATATATGAATCCCAAATTTTTTTAACACTACAGGTTTATATTCCTATCTTTATTTGGATCAGATCTGAGCAAAAATGGTTTGGTGTGCAAATGAAAAACACAACCTTTACAAGAGCTTGAACATTATTACATCCACGTGTTTGTCCAAACACAACCCCCAATTTTGTTTTGGAAGTCTTCCATAATCTCTGGAGTGATTTGGAGTCATTATGAAACCATTCTCTCCCACACTGTAGATTAGTCTTCTAGTTATGAGTCAAGATGAAATCCAGTGTCTCTATAGTTACCAGTATTAATCTAGAACAAATATTTGTAAATGGAGAGGCTCTTCCATAATATGTTGAGATGCTGTGATGATTTGACATTGAAAGCACAACTTTACGAAACTCTTTGTGGTCCAAATATAACTCCTTAAATGCAGAAACACTTCAGTAGTTTCTTATTACATTTATATATTATTTATATAACCTTCCCGTTCCCTCTCTTAAGCACAGTGTATTACGCAAGTTGTGTCCTTGTCCGGACAAACAAAAAATATAATTATGAATTTCCAAATTATGAGGGTTTTTCAAAGAAAGAAATACTGTCTTCTAAAAATCATTCAAATAATAATGATTGGATTTACATGACATTGGAGTCAGTAAATATTTTTTATCCCTCCCCCCCCCAAAAAAAAATACAATTGTGTTGATCTACATTTTAGATGTTGTTTAAAGTGATAGGCTAACATTGTGGAGCTTCAATTTAAAAAAAATTGTCAAATTTTGATATCTGAACTACATAGTAGTGTTCATATGGACAAATAAACACCCTAGAATAAAAAAGTTTGGAAAGTTACACTGCCAATGGCAAGTTATGCATGAATAAACAATTAAAACTCGGGGCGAGTTTTAATAGCCTAGGTGTACACACAGTAAGTCTATGGGAGAAAATGGGCAGGTGAATCCGATCAACTTACTATTTTCACTTTTTTAAAGCACTAAATAATCATTTTGAAATACAATTTTTTCAGGGCGTCATTTTTAAACCTTATCAAAGACAATGGTAGCATGGGGAATCATGTAGCTCAGATTTTTTAAACTGTGGTAAATGTTAGCCAATACCTCATAAACAGATTGATATTGCCATTTATGCCGTGTAGGAGGACTAAAGTTCAGAATTACTAAGGTTTAACTATCACCGATCACACCATGTTTGTACCATCTTGCCACACTAAATATACAGGGTCATGAAGATACATTACATTACGAAGCAAGTTTACGCCTAATTTATTTTGCCGATCTCTTGTGCATGTATCCACTTGCAAACATCCTCAGAAGCAAAGCAAAAAAAAAAGATAGAAAATAATAGATAAAATAGGTAGATGATATCGTTCGATTAGCCAAGGAAAACCGGGAAACGTGGGAGTCAAATTTCCTGTAGTCCCGTGCCCTCGTGCCCTGGTAATTGATAACACGCATGGTCGCGAACGTTGGAGGAAGTTATTAAAGCGCTCGGATTGGCCGAGCTAAGCCGCTCCAGCGACACCAGTTGTTGGTGTGTGATGTGTGTGCGTGCACGACATGGTAGTGAAATCCCCGTCTGAGAATTGTCCCATTTTTGGTGACTAAATAAAACCACATTTAGCGATATTGACCCATATGTGTAATCCAGGTGAATCTAGATAAAAATCGCACAAGGTGAAAAGACCATTGAATGGTGAAATAATGACTTTGAGTGCCTAATACTGTAGCATGTTTAATGTCATTGTTTTAATCCATTAAAGCAAAATACTCATAGATTATATGATATATGAATGCGACAATAGATACCTATCAATGATATTAAAATATGTACAATGAAGATGTATTTGGAAGGATAGCAATTTTGATTTGGCCATTTGGGTAATATCTAATACATTAACTGGTATATGAGATTGCATGTGAGCTGCCATTGTTGTTGTATTTTTTTATTTTTTGGTAGGGGAGGGGGTATAACCTCAGAATCTTTTCTGAACCCTTTACAACCAGACTGGCAGTGGTAGACTACATGTATTTCTTGCCAGTCTTTTTAATTGTCAAATTCTTGGTTTTCCATAACCTTTCAGAAAAAAACAGCATTGTGGCCAATTGCATTACAGTAAAGTAAACAATGAATAAATAAATAAATAAATAAGTAAGTAAGTAAGTAAGTAAGTAAATAAATAAATAAATAAATAAATAAATAAATAAATAAATAAATAAATAAATAAATAAATAAATAAATAAATAAATAAATAAATAAATAAATAAATAAATAAATCAATCAATAAATCAATAAATCAATAAATCAATAAATCAATAAATCAATAAATCAATAAATCAATGAATGAATAAGTAAAAAATAAAAAATAAATGAAATATTAAATACAGTATTATCATTACTTGTTTTGTCACAACTTTTTTGAGGTATAATTAAGAATGGTGTGGAGGTGGATGGATGCATGCAGTGTCTGTGAACATTTACCCCATTATATATCCTTAGGTGTGTATAAACTTTGCTATTATAAAAAGATTAATGATACATTTTTTTCAAGGGGGATGTTAGATGATCAGGTATTAGGTCATGTATGTAATATATAACCTGCACACCCTGAAGTTAAATGATGTCATTGGGGGTAACTTGGGGTAAACCTATTCTAGAATCAAGTAAACTATGCAAGGATTCTACTGTGAAAATTTTGTAGTCAAAAGTTGGCTCATTTTAAAAGAACTAGCATCAGTATGCCTTGTTACAGACAAGTTTGTTGTGGAGCTTTCTATGGGATTAATTTCCCGTAGGGCACCCTTGGAGAGAAATTCTGTACTGGTGTATTCATGCTTGATTCTCCTTAAGTAATCAAATTCAAGACAAATCCTTCCAGCCAGGAGATAAACTCCTATTGGTGTATAGACTAGTATATCTTTCAACCAGTTTGGTTATAGAGGCATTTTTTTATTTCACCCAATCATGTCACTGCCCTTTAAATGAAAGACTTCTTTGTAATAATGTACTGTACTTTGCACCAGAGATAGTAAGGAAAATTTAGTGATTAGTTGAAACATTTTTATGTTAGATAAGACATATACATTGTTTTTAATCATATCAGTATTTGAATTACAAATTGTTATTGAACTTCAACGTGCAAATCTTCCGAGAAAGGGTGGTGTAGTTCATGTTATTCCATAATTTTGGTGTGGTTTCTGTGAATGACTAAATCAAAGTTATCTCTTTTTTCCTGTTCTCTCTCTGCCAACTGAAAGCGGAAGTGTGTGAATAACTAATGGCAACAAGCCAAGGCTGTAAATGATTCAATAAAAATCCAATAAGGGCGGGTTAGGGTACAATTAATTAATGTCTGGCAACTGGTTTAACGTACGTGTCCACAACTTATGAATATGACTATGTAGAATGGCATTTTGTACAATCTGTATTATATAGATACAGCTGGAGAACAAGGTTGTATATTCTCAAGCTCGTACATGGATTTTTAATCTATGTGTGTATTGAAAAGATTGTATAACGTTTTGACTTCTTTTTATTTTTCCTGCCCTGCAGTGATTCGAACCTGACCCTATTCGTTGTACCAAGGGAAGAGGATATCCTCCAAGTGGCCTACCCATCGTCGGCTTACAAACCCGTCAATCGACCCACCCACCAGAGCCAGACAGCAGAGATCACAAATAGCACACCCAGTGAGCAAACTAAACGAAACTGCTGATCATGTTAAACCAGAATGTGTCGATTGATGAACACGATATCATGGTTGTTGGTCGCGTGGAAAGCGAGGATACGGAGTCAGTGAAAGAGAAATCGGGCGTTGATTTGTCGAACGGGGAGAGCACCACTCGATCGTCGGTGAGCGGTGGACTCCATAAAAAGAGTGACTCCACTTTATGCACGTCAACGCCAATTTCGGACAGATATAGGAATGTAAAACACGAGAGGACTTTGTCCGATTCGCGACATTCGTATAAAGTGCAGCGGGTGAAGGCATCAACGATAAGCCACGAATCGGCCAGTCCAATGAAGGTGACTCTAGTGAATCCCCCACAGCAGAGTGGGGATTCCCCCACCCACGGGCCAAAGGAACAGCGGCCCTTCAGATTAACCAATGTCTTAAATAGTCAGACATCTACCAAGCCACCTTGCAGTAATTTAAGTAGTTCAGTCTCAGACTCTCAAACAGGTCAACAAGATGTGGGTAGCGAGAGACAGGACTCTCAATCGGCACCACATAGGCACGTAGCCTCGTTACGAAGCTACTACGAAGATGCCAAACTTGCCAATGCCAACAGTAGTGCTGAGGCCAAATCGTCTCCCGTTGTCCCTCTTGACACGTCGGAAATGGGGAGAAGCTCAAATCGCGGCTATAGCTCCAGTGTAGATAATTTGCTCTCTCAGTCGGGGTTTACTCCCGCACAGAACGTGCTACGAATCCAGCCCCAGCGTGGGATGAACGGGTCATCGTCGTATGACGACTTGTTAGTAACAGGTGCGCGATCGGATGTTGGTAGACAGAATAGGCAGGTGAGTATAATCGGTGGACAGAGCGTCAAGAGAACTGACCGTGAGGGTTCCAAGGATGGTAGCATATACGCCTGGCAGAACGATCAGGAGAGTGTTAAGGTCAGTCGAAGCATGGGGACTGGCACTGCAAGAATTACGCTTAAAGTCGACGACCCCGATGTGAGGGAGGCACTCGCAAAAGAAGCTGCACGGCAGCGAGATGAATACACGTCACATGCCACGAGAGTCACGGTTTCAGCGTCGGTGTCTGCCGATAACTTAGCATACAGCACGAGGAACGTGTACGTGAGAAATACGTGTACCGAATCAATGACAGTGAGCACAACCTCGCCAAAGCACGAAGCACGGAGTAGTAGTAAGACCTTGACAGTCACGCACGATTCCTTTCACAGAAATACTTTAAGTATCAGTTCAAGTGCACTCACTCCGTCCCCGCTATCGCAGTCCCTTGCTTCGGGGAGACTTGTCCACCTCCAACACCAAGTGTTGCCGGATAAGCCGCAGGATAGCATTGCTTACTGGGACAAAAAGGCAATCACAAGCGGAAGCGGAGATATGACGACGGAAGACCGGGTCGAGACAGACGGGTTGTTCTTGTTTCCGTGGAAGCGAACGGGATCCCGACGCGGGTCGTCGGGAAGCGAGGGCAGCAACGGGCGGTCGACAACATCGAGTCAGGGCAAGCAGAAGCCGCCCGTCCCGAAGAGGGACAGCAGTCGGAGCCGGGTCAGGGAGCGGAGTCTGGAGAGGGACAAGCAGCGGGAACGAGACATGCACGCGAGACACAGGAGCCGTAGTGTCGACAGAGCCCAAAGGCCTGCACGATCAACAAATTGGTCACAGTATGAGGTAATGTAGCTAGCAACCGATTTTCTTCCATTATTTATACCGCCACCAAATGAAGTTGATATAGGAATCAGCATATGGTTGAGTGGTCGGGTGGGCAGTTGCTCGGTCAGGTCAGTGCAAATCTTGCAGATAGAACTACTTACTCAGGTTTTGAGCAATGCTCATAAGATATGGCATACACTCTTGAGATGATGGTCTTGAGATGAAGAGGTGCAATTCACATCTTTTGACTGTAATGGAAACTGTGTTACCATGGTAACAACACATTATGGCAATAAATCAGAGGAAATTATTGCAATCAAACTTTTTCCTCATTTCTTGATCAAACAAATAGTGTGAAATATTGCTTAATTCTAAAACTCCCATTGCTGTGGAGCAGTAAATTAAGTCTTCACAAGAAATTTCTATAAATTCTTCAAAACTACCAAATGCGATGTTGTTCATTTTAATAGTTTTTAGATGGAATTGGCCCTTATTGTATCCCTTATACAAAGTCTGTTTAAAAGTGTAAACAATTCAAACTGCTCCTTTGGTGTGAATTCATTGATCATGACAATACTTGAGGTTAGGATAAGCCAGTTTGATAATTTGTTTGGAAAAATATATGTCACTGTTTACTAGTAATGTGTGTGTGAGTTGATACCAAAATAATAACTCTGTTCCATTTTACAATTTTTTTTGACATTAAAAGTCATTTCTGTCTCTTTCAAAGGTAAGAAGCAGCACTGTACTGGATCGTCATGTTCCCACACTTTCATGGTTTTCATTTTTGTTCATTTAATATTAAATATTTTGAAGAGCCCTATTCTTTTATTATTGTGAGAAGTTCTTGACCACAAAATTTCATTAAACGACAAAAACAATGCATATTCATGCTACTGAACAGAGCAATATTCTTGAGGGATAAAGTAGTGTATAAGTGAGAATGAAGTTGACAGTATCTATATTTTTATTTGTTTATTTTTCTTTTTTGCGACATCCCTCACAGGCTTATCGGAAGAATGCCACAGATGCGCTGCCGGAGGGAATCCAGCTTGACGAAAACTCTGTCGGCAGAACGGCAAGGAAGGATTCCAGTGCCAGTAGCAACAGCGGTTCAAGCCAGTCGGGCGAGAAGGATTTCAAAAGCTTCCCAGGTAAAGAGAAATGGGCATTTATTGGTGTTCAGAATAAATTTGTATATTATGGATTATCGGTAGCACCTATATTCTACACTCACAGTTATGGAATATTGGTTGCACCCATATTTCTATATATTTCACAGTTGCACTCATGTATCAAATGTGATAAACGTGGGTCATAATCAATTATTATTACTCTTCTTTGAATAAGTTCTTGTTGATTGTTTGTCAAGATAAATCTGAAGCTTTGAGATTTTTTATGACATATCCAATAACAAAAAGGTAAAAGGTGTCACAAGTTAGTTATATTTCACTTCTGTACTAGCAGCTTCAGAGTGACAACCTATACCACTCAACATCAACCTTTAAAGCTGTTAGTATTGCAGTGAAATGCAACTTGTGATTGACATTTTTCACTTTTTTTATTTGATTTGTCATATAGAATCGTCATAAAGTAAAGTACTTATTGATTTTAATAGATGATCTTGATATAATATCTAAACTGCAACACCTAGGTGTAGTATAATATATCCTCTTGTCATAATGTACTTACAGAATGGAGTGATGGTAGAATTCTTTGTCAGTGTAGAGTGCACTCTCGTTACAAAGAAGTCCTTGGGACCCATGGAATTGCTTCTTTATAATGAAATTTCTTTATATCAGAGTTGCAAAAACAATAGAATACAAAGGAAATCCAAGATATGGGACCAGAGATTTCACTTCTTTATAATGAAATTTGTTATATCAGCGTTCTTTATAAAGAGAGTGCACTGTATTCCTGTATCCATCACAATCTATAGTTTCATTTTTACCCTACGCTACGGTTTCATCCCACTTTTCAGATATCACTGTCACAGATATCACTAAATATGAAGTACCTGTTCATAATTCAAATTTCAAAAGCCTTGACAGTCTTAGAATGATGAGCATAAGTCACAACAGTTCTCCCCTGGATCAAAATGATTTCCATCATATGAATCACAAATTTCATATTTTTTGCTTCAAACAAAAAAAATGACTGTTACTGTTAACATGCATGAAATAAGTGTTAACTGATGTTATTACACTATCTCATTAAGCACTGACCAGTAAAGCTACGTGTGTCTGAGGCTTATGTCGTAAAGCTAAACCGTTCGTATCATGCTTCTTGTCAAACTTAATTTCTGTCATGCTTCTTGTACATGTATGTTCGTTTATGTCACATCATCCTCAATAGAGTGAACCAAAATTAAATTTGTTCACTTTGCAATTTAAAGACACAGTTTAACAATGACCACAGGTTTAAAAATGTGAGCTACATAATATTCTATGCTCGAAGTGTCTTTCATAAGGTCTAAAAATGAAGCCCTGAAAAAAATTGTACTTCAGAGTGATTATTTAGTGCTTTACAAAATGTGAAAATATGTGGGTACTCTGTTTGACCAGGTTCACCTTGTCCATTTTCTCCCATAGACTACTGTGTTATACATCTAAACTACTTTATACTCAACTTGAGAAATAAGTCACACATGGTGTTTATCCATGTATACCTTGCCAGTGGCAGCATAACTTTCCAAATTTGGTATTCTAGGATTATTATTTGTGCATTTAAGTACTACTATTTAGCTCAGATATATGTCAAAGTTTGACAATTTTTTAACTTATACATGTAGCTCCACAATGTTAGATTGTGTCTTTAAGATTTTGTTGTTGTTTTAAAACGACATGAATCGGCAATATTCCCATCACAAACAGCCAACCTCCTGAAGAGCTGGCGACCTCGGTCGATGTCGTTTGATTACAAGGAGCCCCGCCCCCAAGAAGGCTCCCAGTCGGCCATCGTGCGCTACGGCTCGTGGTCGGCCAAACGAGGCAGCGGCGGGAAGATGAAGGAGCTCAGTATTGGGAGGGCGTACCGACGTCTGGTCCAAATGAAGGAAGGTCTGATAAAATGACGCAGCAGCTTTTCTGACTCATTAACGTCATCATCGTTAACCCGCTTCACTCTCATGAATATTCCAATATTTCACCTAATACAGTATGCGCAGTTTATTTTACTCACGGTTTGCGGGAATTATTAGACAAAGGACAATATTTCACCTTATATGCGCAGTTTATTTTACTCATGGTTTGCAGGAAATTATTAGATGGTAGACAATATTTTCGTACATATTAAAACATAATTTGCACAATTTATTTCACGCACGGTTTGCGGGAAATTATTAGACAAATAATGAATTTTCACGTAATATATGCAATTTATTTTATGCACGGTTTGCGAGGAATTATAAGACAAAGCACCATACTCTAATGAATATTTAAACATTTCACCTAATATGCACAATTTAGTTTACTCACGTGTGTGGGAAATCAGACCAAGGATGATATTCTCGTGAATATTCAAACATTTCACCTAATATTCACAGTTTATTTTACTCATGGTTTGCGGGATATTATTAGACAAACGATAAGTTTCTCGTGAATATTCAAACATTTCACCTAATGTGTGCAATAATGATTGTTTACGGGTGATTATTAGATGAAGGACGATATTCTCATGAACACTCAAAGCATCGAAACATTTCACCTAATATGCACATATATTTTATTCATGGTTTGCTGAAATAATCAGAAAATGTTTATTCTCATGAATATTCAAACATTCACCTAATATTTTGCAGTTTATTCGCTCAATTGGTTTTGCGGGAAATTATTAACAAATGATGATTCTCATGAATATTCAAAACATTTTCACTTAAATTGCACATTAGTTACTCACGTTTGCAGGTGATTATTAATATTAGACAAAGATAAGAATTCTCATGAATTCAAACTATTCAACCTAATCTGCACAATTTATTTTTCCATGGCTTTGCCAGAAAATTAACTGCACCAAGGACAAAAGTTATTATTTGGCTTCATTATGGCTATTATTTCGCATGTGGAAGATAAATTCATAAATTGCAACGTGGGTAGTAGGCATAAATAGTCATTAGCAGCTTGTATGTTGTGAAACAACCTGACCCCTGGGGGGGTCCGCTCTCACCACAATACGGCCCTGCTACGCACACCGCGTCCAAGAAAAAGCGTCGTAAAGGGTCGCCTTTTCAAAGCCTTCGTACGTCGTCGACGTCTTTGGGAAAAGGTACTTTTTCAACTCAATCGCTAGCAATCGCCGCTTAGTAGCCTTTTCTCTCACCATGTCAGTGCCATTTAGGTTTACTAAGTTGTTTGTAGACTCACGCCATTTAGGTGGCATAATTTGAGTACAACATCTATTAACCACTCCAAAATGAACGTTTTTTTAAAAGGAAAATTATAAATGAATATTGATTGAACTTTTTCCGGTTCTGCAATGTACAATAAGTTTTAGAATGAGAAAGACAGTTGGGTAGGGAATTAATTAGTTGATTTCCAACTGTTTAGAGCCACTGTAGGATATTAACATTATTGAATTTCCAGTTCACGCCACTAGGTGATCAGAATGAGTGGATTTCATGGAGTCAGCCGCTTTAGGGTAGCTTTTCTTCATGCATTACGCCATTAGGTCACAAAATTTGGTAATTAGGTACGGACCGTTTAGGGTGCATTCTGAGGTTTGTTGGACACGGGTGGATACAGGCCGTCTGGAGAGCGACCCCCTTCCCGGGAACCATGAACAATACCACACACACATACACACATACCTATGACACACAACATATTGTAAACATGTCATTCCACAGACATGGCACACACAGTTTCAAAAACAACACAGACTCATGACACAGTATGCAACAACAATATACACACAAACAGGCACCCACACAAGTGAGTTGACATATAACATATGCTATAGATTGATTGCAGAATTTTTCTTTTTTTTACAGGTTCGTATCGGGTGAGGGAATCATTGAAAATGAATTTTTCTTCCCAGTAAGCAAAAAGTCAGGGAGATCAGGGGATTCATTAATTCTTCTGGAAAGTCAGCAAAAATATTCAAAAATAATATTACAAGATATTTGTAGAATGACCCTTGAATTGAGAGCTTGCCTTGTAAAAAATTTGCAATGATTAATTTTTTTACTCACTTTGATAAGTAAAAACAGTGCTGGAAATTTGCAGTTTCTGCTCTGAAAGTCATGGAAAACGTCAGCGAATTTGAAAATGTGTAAGTACAACCGTGTTTTGTAATACCATGTATAAGCCTGTAAGTAATGTTCAGCATAATTCAGGCATACCTTGAAAAAAAACAAAAAAAGGTTTATCATAAACATATTCTTTTCACTTCTGAAAAAAAAAGGTCGCTGAGACACTTTTAGTGAGTGAAGATGAAAAAACTTGGTACAAATTCAAGCAGAGATCAAGTCACAGAGTACCTAAGATTTGATGAAAGTACACATGGACCAAGGTGGCAAATTGTTGGAAGACAAGGCATCTGCTACCATAAGCATCTGGTCATTGGCCCATACCATTATGCCCGCCATGGAAAACATAATATACATCAGGAAGCAGTGACTGCCCAGTTGCATAAGTCCTGTTCGATAGATTACACGGCATAAATCGGTTCCAGCTTTAAAGATATACCATAGTGAATTTGTTCTAGGTAGTAGTTTGAAAACAATTTTTCAAAAGCACCCTCATCAGTTTTTTTCCTTACAAATCTTTACGTTAGTGCATGAAATTTATTTTGGGGGGAAATGAATCTCTTTAAAGCACAGTATAAACATAACTTATTTGCTTTATTTTGCACGGTAAAATAAGATGCAATTATATTTCACTGCTAATTGCTTTAAACTGCACAAATTAATAAAATGTCGTTAGTGTGCTTTCTTCTCCTTCTAGCCTCACTTCATAATTTGCTTAGCAACTAATGCAAACTAGAGCAAAGAATTTGATCAATGAATTGTTTGATTTTTTTTCCAAATCATTTTGATAGGGTATAATCAGTTCTAGTAATTTAGCACTGTTGTAGTGAGAAACGATACAAAAAAAAATAAATTCAGCAGTCATACAATTATACAAATGCGTATAGTACATGTTTAATCAGATACCGACACGCTGTCAATGTTTCTTGTAAATATTTGTAAACGTTCTGGGGCTTATAGCTTATGATCTAAGTCACTCCTCTTACTGTATGCTTACCTAATCCCAATCCTCTCTTTCTCTCTTTATATTCTGCTTCAAAGAATCAGACATATCTGTTTTGATCTTTTTGATATCAAAGTCAATCTGATAATGAGATGTTAGATCCCTTTTTCATAGTGTAATTTATTATCTAATTTTATGAATTTCAGTTTTTTGTTTGTATTTTTAGTTTTGGGATATAATAACCATCTTGATAATTTATATTTCAGTTTGGCATTTCTCCATAACATGTTCAACGGAAATTCTTTATAAGGCATTTCTCAGTTCAAATTTAAAAAAGAATCAATGGTTCCATTTAAATGTCTAATTTATCATGCATCCTCTCTGTAAAGTTCAAATCAGCAATATAGCCTGTTTGAGCTGTATAGAATTGATCAAAGTAATGTATAGAAGATGTCATTTATTATCAACACTATTAATGCTGTATATCTCACTATGTATGGATATCTCTCAGGATCAATCCATCCTTTGAAAATTCTTGAATTAGATAAAATGGCATTTTCAATAAAATGTAATAAAATAAAATAAATTTGAACAGATTACTATTTGAACACTCATACCTAAACCTTTTTTCGTAAAAAAATATATCCAAAATTAGAATGTAAAATAAAGATATTGTTTGCTTGTTTTGTAAATGATAAACCATCACAGCGCAGTAATAATAGTGATGTGATAATAGTAATCATATGAATGATGATGATAGTAATAATAATAATAGTGATAATAATAATAAGTTATTATTATTGTGATTCATGATTATAATGAAATGATGATTGATGATTATTATATTATTATTATGATTATGATTATGATTAGATGTATTATAGTATTATTATTATGATTATTATTATCATTATTATTGATAAGGAATATAAGGACGACAAACAAAGAATTATTTCCAGCTTTAAGTTATCAATGGTAAAGAAGTTGTTTATCCCGTATTTTTCACATTTCAGAAGTGCGCATCAGAGGTTTTCTTATATATTAACTTAGATAACCCATTACAATTATAATTAGCGATCACATTAATAGAATTAAATTGCCTTATGTGTAAATCAGCTCAATCTGTTTTTAACATTTACTTTTGTAAAGTTGATGAACGCAAAAGATGATACTTTAATTTGGGCCTTTCTATCTGGCATGAAACAGACTGAAGTATAACATAATGCAACATTACGCATGCCCAAGAAATATTTCGCAATTATCTGGACGATTTTAGGGCAGAATAAGCCTCCCAACAAGAAATGCTAAAAAGAAAAACTTAAAAAAAAATTCATCCCACTCACATGGCTACAACATCATACCACAATTAACCTGTTGGCTACGG
>JZLH01S0335955.1:21754-40518 GCA_001188425.1 Eucidaris tribuloides
GGTACAAATAACCCTTCAAGACAACATGTAAGCTCTCTTTAAGATATTGCAGACAGTACATTTACACAGTTGAAAAGATCCAGAAGCAATATTTCCCGATGCTTCAGTGTCTTTTGATGAGGTACTAAAAATTAGAAGCCCTGGAAAAAAATTGTTTTCAAAATGATTATTTAGTGCTTTTAAAAAGTGAAGAATCGGTAAGCTTGACCAGATGCACTTGCCTATTTCTCCATAGATTTTAATGTCGTGACACCTAAGCTATTAAACTGCCCCGAGTTTTAGTTGTTATTTCATGTATACTTCCAATTGGCAGTGTAAAACTGTCCAACTTTTGTTCTAGCGGTGTTATTTGTACATCTTGAACATACTACATGTAGTAGTTCAGATATCAAAGTTTGACATGTTTTTTGTAAATGAAAGCTCACCTGTTAGACCTATCACTTTAGCTTTTCTTTCAGGCTGGCCATAATTGGCACATCGATGGACTTCGTTACCAGTAAAATGTTGGTAGAATCTATCTTTTGCGTGCCAATGCAGGATTGCTAGTGTCCACATGAAAATTCTCTGGTGGGGCCTTGGACGCCCAGGCCTACTGATAATGTATATTGCGAGCACTGTAAGCACCGTAATTTATTGGAACAATTTTTGAAAATATAGTGTTTCTTAATCCAGTTGAAATGTTGATGTTGCTTTAGCATAATTTCCATAACCTCGCCGTGATGGAGATACTGAAGTCGCCATATATTTCGCTGTCCAATAATTTTCGCCATTGGCTTTAAAGCGGCGAATCGCGACAGGATATAGTTTCGCGATCTTAGTATTTTTTATGCGTATTTGCATTCTTTTTACAGAAAGCAGAAGTGGAAAATGTTTGATTCAGTAAGTCGTAGAATTCAGCCAAGAAAATAAAACCACAACAAATATGTAGCGGTATAGAATTTGTGTTCTGGTACTCCAACGATGTTAATTTTCATAAGGAGTGGACAAAAATATTTATGAGTATATCAGAAAAAAGGACAATGTTGTTTTGACTTCCAAAACAGTATAGCTAAATTAATTGAATATATTATCGAAAAACATGATATCTGTACCTCTTTGACTGTTGTATTTTTTACCTCTTGTTCACCTTATTGCATTTTTCCTGTTACAGGCCTACATGAGGGACTAAGTGAAAGCATTGTAATTGCTCTCTGTTGCAGTCGTAGAGTTTGTTTCTAGAAGCCCACCAAAGCCAACACAAGCATGTTGGCGACATGAAGTACAGGTACAAGGCTATCACCTGAAAAAGTCGACACTTGACAAGCGTAAAATCGGAGAGGTTACCTGTACATGTATCTATGTTTGAGATGAGATTATTCAATCATCACTAAAATGCGACTATTTCTAGTTATTCTGGCAGATTTTGGTTTCTTTTTTTTATCTGACAGGGATGGTATAAGAGTTTCAAAACTCGAAGGATGCATTTTTTTTCGCTAATTTATGCAAATGTATTCAATATCAATGAATGTTACAAAAATTGACAATCTCTTTATTGTGAATTCCTGATTGTAAATTCTGAGGCCCTGTAAAGGTACATGTAGGTCAGGAGTGTCAGTTTTACACAGCATTTTGAAGTTCATTGCATTTTAGATTAACTTTATACAACATTTATTTAAATATCACAAACAGTGATACATCAATTTCTTGGTGAATGATTGATTTTGTCTGTTTTTGTCTTAAATATGATTGAATGGGGCGTTTCCTAAAATGTCCACAAAATTTTGAACATTAAATTCTGTGGCTGTGTCGGTTGATGCGAGAGTCGAACTGCGCACACGCTGGTCTTGACCACAAAAAAGAAAGAACTGAAAAATCACTCTCCACCTCATTTTAAAAGAATAATAATAAAATAGACTGCTGCAAGTGATGATGTTTTCACTGTTACTTTCATTATCATTGTACCATGTAAATCCTTCATAGTAAGTAATACATTGATTAATTTGCATCTGTCATAGATTATGAAAATTTGGAAGTTGACTACAGGGATATTGACTAATTTGAATAAAGTACATGTAGGTATTTTACTGTTATCATCACTGGTAGGTGTAGATGTAGAGAGGTGCCAAATGCATCAATACTTACTACTACAAAACACTGTATGTCTATGTTTATTTCAAAGCTTGCATTTCTTTGCTCTTTTTGAGACAATTGCGGAAATTATCTGTTACGTGCCATGTGTCCTTTTTTATAGACAAGCATGTTCAGCCAAATATTGCTTTCAATCAACATGCTTGTGTAGCCTCAATGCAATTGTATTCTCAGCCAAAAATCTAAGATGTTATTTTTGTACTATTTATTAGTTGAAATGGATAAGCAGGTTCACTGACAACAAGTTGCGTTTTAATAAAAGCGAGAAGATGGAGAACATAAAGAAGTTTGGCGAAAAGTCCACAAAGAATAACAAAGTTAGTGCAGTTCAAAGTTTTTCAATTTGTGAGTCATCATGCGGGCAGCTCACATATGGATCATGCATGATATAAATTCCTAAAGTGGGCACATTTTCTCAGAAATTGGAAGATAAATTTTACTTGCGCTTTAATATATTATTTTAAACATTTCTTCTACAAGATGACTATGTGAAAAAACACATTCATTATCAAATGAACATTAAAAAATGACAATTTTATGGAATTTATATTACATGAATAAGAGGGCAACTGCTCCCACGTTGACGTCAGCAAAAGTTTAGAAATCTAAGTCTGTTTATTCTTTGAATGATTTCACCAACTTTCAGCAGTAAGTTATGCTTTCTCTTCATGCTTCTTGCTTTTTATAAAAACAAACAACTTTGACTGCAGGTGTGAACCTGCCTTAATTTTTACTGCTGTTCAATGCGTCGCAAACATGTTCAGCCAAAAGAAGAAAATGGCCCGAAAAACAGAGAATAGATAAGAAAATTTACAAACAATAAAAATCCATTTAGAATTACTTCTCATTCAAATTTTTTGGGGGGGATAGGGGAATAATAGTAAAATGTCAGATGGAATTTTTTCATGAAAAATTATATTCTGCTGCCTATTGTAGTGATGTATAGGTGAAACAAAATTCTACTACACTTATGTATAATTAATTACTGCAAAAAAAACGGTGAAAATTTTACTGTAATTCTTGTACTTTACATACTACCTATGCGCTTGCAATTATCAAGTTAACACGGCAATCTGCAGACCTCCTCCAATACAAACCTGGTTATGAAATAGGCCAGTTAAAATGGGTGAAGAAATACCGGATCAAATGTAATAAATTTTTGGTGTGATGCAGGTAGAGACACCAAAATTTCTGACCAAATCACAAAGAACTATAAAAAATTATGAGTGTTGTTAAGGAAGGAGCATCTGTGGCTTTGGACACAGGCAGAATTTCTAGTTTTTGTTGATTGCTGTAATAAAGAGATTTCAATTCTTGTCGTTTCATGGTTAGTACACGTTGATGATTCTTAGACCTACCAATTCTACTGAGAGCTGCGCAAGTGATTTTCCAGACCAACCTGATGAAGACACTCTCTGTCGATCACTTATCCATCATTTAGCTTATGTGTGGACTGGGAAGGGTGTTAACCATGAACATTTACACTTTTAACACTCACTCAGTGCTGATTTAACTGCTGCTTAGAGGATTCTCTTAATCCATAGAGGCAATCCAGTTCGTTTACCACCAGGTTTGCTCTTTATGTGCCACATTTTTTACCCGCCAATAACACAGTTTAGAAGGGTAACTATAGGATATTGTACGGTCGGTCGGGGTCGTCCATTGCATCTTGGGATCGAACTACTTTTTCAGTTTTTACACAATCCTCACGAAATTTTGCGTCACACATTGGATTGGTGTTGACGGTAAAGAATGTATGCAAGACACATTTTTGCATGTGTCCGCTGTCTGGAAAACAGGTGTGGCCATGTAACGGCAATTATAGCAAAATCAGGTAAAAAATCTTGGCAAGATCGAAAATTCTTCCTCAGTTTTGACCAATCCTCACGACGAAATTAGGTCACACATTGGTCTTGGGTGAAGATGTGCAAGACATAGTTTTGGCATGTGTCAGCACTGCGTTGCCATGGTAGCGGCATATATTTATTGGAATAAATCAGAGTAAAACTTTTGCGGAACTTAAACTCTTCCTCAGTTTTTGACGGTATCCTCCTAAAATTGGTCACACAGCTAGAGTATAGATGTGCAAGCACATTTTTAGGCATATGCGAAAACTGCAATTGCGTGGAACAGCATATACTAAATACATTAAATCAAGTGTGAATCTTACGGCAAATCAAAATGTTCCTCTGTTTTGACCTGTCATGAAATATTTGGTCAACATTGAGTGCTTAGTGAAGTGTGCAAGCATACGTTTTGCATATGCTCGGGAAGCTGCTTGCCATCGGTACAGCATAGTTATGGGCAATAGAGTCGGATATGTGATGGGGCGGGTAATTAATCACTCCAGTGAATATTTCTAAATAAACTTCATGATCAATTCAGGTTTCCATAAGCATTTAGAGTTTTGCACAAGAGACAAATGTTCTTAGAGTTAAAACCATTACAAATGGCTGCCTTGGTCGATGAGAAGGGGAAGCATCATGGACACAGTGGTTGAAGTATCGGTTCTCGTCGTAGGTTCGAAATCCGGTGCGGGCCATAGTGGTAGTTGTCCTGGTACTTAGGCATCTTCTCCCCATTACCTTGTACCATTGGCTAGACGTAGAGGAAGGATCCATTTGTTGAGACCGAACCTCAGAAGTAAAAGAACCACACACTCATAAATAGAGAAGGGTGACTAAGGTTCCTGTGGCTCACATTTCAATTGCAAAAAACTGTCGGAGCCGGTGTCTGAGACGGTACGGGATATAAGTTCGCTTTTTTAGGTACACTTGTCATCCGAAATGATGACAAAGCCAATAATAATAATTAATCAGGAAGGTATTGATATAGAGCAGAGGATTATGGAATTACAAATATCCTTCTCACTTGTCTTAAGGGATTTATTGATCTCTGCAAATTCGGCGAACGGAAGCCCGCCCAAGTGTTAATAATCAACTGTAACTGAAAGGTTTAACCCGTACTATTACTGGGTTATTGTTGTTTCCCCTCTCGACGATGGTTCGCGACCATGCTGACGCGCAGAATTTTTCACCGCGAGTCGCTCGCCGGATTTTTACTGTCGTCTTAGCATCTTTTGAGGACCGTATCGGCGAAAATCGGACGCATCCGTTCGACAGCTGGCGACTATTTCTTACATGGCATGTCAACAGCCGAAATTGCTCAAAACGTGATTTTTCGTGTACAAAGTTCAATTGGAAATTGATGTTTCAGCCAAAATATAATGTACATTATTTTCTTGATTTTAGATAGTTGAAATGATTATTTTTGCTGTTTATGATTGCAAAAGTGTCCCAACCAAATATTTCATGAAACAATAGAAAACAAAGGTAAAACAAAAATATTAGAATTTACAAACAATAAATAATAAGAATTAATTCTTCATGCGGCAAATGTTTCTGTAGTAATGCTTAGAGAAATGCCCACATGTATTTTCACAAAACTAGCATTCTGCTAGCTGTTTATATAAAAGATGAGTTATAGGCGAAAAAAACCCTGTCATACACTTATATTACATAATTGATTACTTTTAAAAAATAGAAGAAATAATGTTGTGGAAAATTGTTCTATGCCGTCATGATAGTTTTACATCGGTCTATGCGCATGCAAATTTTTCGCGGCGATCGCGCGATCCAGGTGGCCGAATATGGGGCGGGGAGGGTTGCAAATCTGACCCCCCCCCCCCCCCCACCCCCCCCGTAAAACCTGGTCTGAAATATCCAGTTAAAAATAGGGTTTAAGGACTCAATGCGTTGTTTGACACCTATTAGTTTTAGCTTAGTGTGGTAAGGTTCATTTGACAATAATTACTGTATAGTTTATACATATTGCGAATGAGATGTTATATGACAGTCATTTCATTCAAATAGTTCATCTGTAAGTATAGTGGTGAAGCAAAAATAATATTCAAGAACGAACACTACATGTAGCATATTGTCACTTTTATGTCAAGAAATTACATTTTTCTATAACAAGAACTCAAATATGGTTTGAAGTTTATACAACCTAATTTTCGTGGAAGGTTAACAAATTTAATCCATTGAAGATGGTTTGAATTTGATTTTATGTGCATTTTCCATCGACCTCGAGACGATATATATTCTGTTTAGTCTTCAACAGGTTAATAAAACAACCTGAATTAGACAGCACATTGCACTACATGTAGTACACTTTTTCTTATCATTTGGTTATATTATTTTGCTGCTCCGGTGCTCCCTTTTAATTAAAACCAGAAGACACTTTTCTAAATAGAGATTGTGGGGGCTCAACAGGTTTTGACCTTGTAATCCAGAAAAATAGAAGTCAAAACATGTATTTACAGTTGTATTATTCTTCAGAATGGCAACTGAATTGAATTACAAAACAAAGGAATAAACAAGTAATGATGGCAATTTGATCCAGGTAAAAACAAACAGAACGTTTGGGAAAACCTATCAATCTTCATAAAAAAAGACCTTGGGGAGAATGAAAGTATTCTTTGAAAAAAGTGACAGCACATACAAATGTAGCTGAAAATTCCATAAGCAGATACTTCTAAAATTAGAGTCTTGCAGGTGTGTGTGTGTGTGTGTGTGTGTGTGGGGGTGGGGGGGAGAGTAGACAGGGTTAGTAGCCAGACTTTGTGTATCATGAAGTACATTATACTAGCCAATCAAAACATAGTAGGGCAGACACCAATTAAGATTTGCAAACAAGTGCTGCCCAATCTTTGTTGTGCAGAGGTGCAGGTGAATTCTACAAAGTTCAATCTCAGAGCCAACAGGTTAAAAATACTGGCATAAATAATCAAATGAAGTAATAAATAAGTAAGTAAATATATTTTCAACATGTAATTTTGAATTCCATTATCTTTTTGTCTCCTTCTAGATTTTGACAGTGGTGATGATCAATATCAACAACATTCTGATGAGACAGACTGTGAACATGAAGATGGTAATAGTACATCCAAGATCTTGGCACTTGCTGACATGCATCAAACGCAACCTAAAGATCATGCATCTCCTAGAAATAAGGAGATGAGAGTGACACAGAACAAAGGAAATCATCAAGATCGTGTGAAGAGGAAAAAACTCCTTGTTTTGCTAACAAAGACAGATATATTTCTTGCAAGATCAAAATTAGCACAATGTGAAAAGTCTCCTGTACTTGGAATCCAAAGTCAACAAAATGTTGAGAGACAAATTGAGGAAACTTTCAAATCTGAGACTCAAAATGACATCACAACACATAAGGCAGTGCCAGATGAATGCTCAGTACATAATGAAATCATGAGTAGCGAGTCTGATTTTGACAGAACATTAGACATCAAAGACAATTCAGTTGAATGTATAGACAGTGGTGAACACCTTTCTGATATATCTTCCGAAACAAAGCACTTAGAAAATAAAGATGGACCGAAAATGCACCATTGCTTGGTGTGTGGTAAAGTGTTTTACCGAGCACTTGATTATAAGAAACACATGAAGCAACATTCTGATGGAAAACAAAACGTATGCCAAGTATGTGGTAAAGACTTTGGGAAAAGAAAAGGTGATCTTAAGAGGCATATGACAGTTCACACTAAAGAAAAGCCATACAAATGTCAAGAGTGTGGCAAGGCTTACACTGATAGTGGTAATTTATTAAAACACTTGAAAGTGCAGCATCCTGAGGTATATGAAACCTACATAAACAATCGTAAAAAAAAGCAACACAAATGCAATATATGTGGTAAAGATTTTGGTCATAGAAAACCTGATCTTGAGAGGCATATGAGAGTTCACACTAAAGAAAAGCCATACAAATGCCAAGAGTGTGGTAGGGCTTACACTAATCATGGAAATTTATTAAAACACTTGAAAGTGCAGCATCCTGTGGTGTATAGAAACTACATAAGCAATCGTAAAAGGAAGCAGCACATCTGCCAAATGTGCAATAAAGATTTTGAAAAGAAATTTGATCTCAAAGAGCATATGAAAGTTCACACTGTAGGAAAATCATTTAAGTGTCAAGAGAGTGGGAAAGGTAACAAAAATGAACATAATCTACTGAAACCTTTTGAAAACCAGCACGGAGAAGTAACTGTCAGGTCTAGTAAAGTAGAGGAGTGTAACCCGGTCTGCACTTTAAATGCAGAAGTTTCTGAACCCAAGAATACACTCTGTGACCCAGTCTATGATCACAAAGTATGTGGCGAAACATTCAAGTGCAAAGGTGAATTACATGTAGAGAATCACTTGGGCTCATACTGTGAAGAAAAGTTGACACCTTGTAATAGTGAAGAATCACATGTCAACATTGTGGGAAAGACTGTGGTTCAAGATGTGAATGCGGGAGAAAAGCTGTTGAAGTTAGAAGAATGTGGTGAATCTAATATTGGTGAGAACAATGTCGCAGAGCACTCCAAAATACACCACGCACAGAGTGAAAAAAAGCAACACATATGCAATATATGTGGTAAAAATTTTCGTCATAGAAAAGGTGACCTTGAGAGACATACGAGAGTTCACACTAAAGAAAAGCCATTCAATTGTCAAGAGTGTGGCAAGGCTTACTCTGATAAGAGTAATTTCTTAAAACACTCGAGGGCACACCTTCAAAAGAATGTGAACTGCAAAAAACACATGACAAATCCTGAAAGGGAGCAATCCATACGCCAAATGTGCAATAACGATTTTGAAAAGAAATTTGATCTCAAAGAGCGTAAGGAAGTTCACACTGGGGGAAAATCATTTAAGCGTGAAGAGAATGAGGAAGGTTACAAGAATGAACATAATCTACAGAAGTCTCTTGAAAACCAGCACGAAGAAATACCTGACAGGTCTTGTAAACTGAAAGAGTGTAACCAGGTCTGCAATTTAAATGCAGAAATTTCTGACCCCAAGAATACACTCTGTGACCCAGTCTATGAATGCAAAGATGAACTACATGTAGAGAATAACTTGGGTTCAAACAGTAAAGGAAAGTTGACATCTTGTAATAGTGAAGACTCACATGTCAAGATTGTGGGAAAGACTATGGTTCAAGATGTGAATATACATGGTGGAGAAAAGCCATTGAAGTTAGAAGAGTGTGGTGAATCTAGTACTGATGAGAGTAGTGTCTTGGAGCACTCCAAAATACACCACACAGAGAGTGAAAGGCACATCAGGGTCCACACTGGAGAAAAGCCATTCAAATGTCAGGAGTGTGGTCAGGCTTACGCTGATCATGGTAGTTTATTAAAGCACTTGGAAGTGCAGCATCCTGAGGTATATAAGACCTACATGAACAATCGTAAAAGAAAGCAACACATATGCAATGTATGTGGTAAAGATTTTGGTCATAGAAAACCTGATCTTGAGAGGCATATGAGAGTTCACACTAAAGAAAAGCCATTCAAATGTCAAGAGTGTGGCAAGGCTTACACTGATCATGGTAATTTATTAAAACACTGGAAAGTGCAGCATCCTGAGGTATATAAAACCTACATGAACAATCGTAAAAGAAAGCAACACATATGCAATGTATGTGGTAAAGATTTTGGGAAAAGAAAAAATGATCTTGAGAGACATATGAGACGTCACACTGGAGAAAAGCCATTCAAATGTCAAGAGTGTGGTAAATCTTACTCTGATAAGTGTGCTTTATTGAAACACTTGCGAATACAGCATGAAGACAGTATGGCATGTAGAAATTACATGGAAAGTCGTAAAAGAAAGCAACATGTATATCAAGTATGTGGAAAAGATGTTGGAATAAGGAAATTTGATCTCAAAGGGCACAAAAGAGTCCACGCTGTGGGAACGTTTAAGTGTGAAGAGTGTGGGAAATCTTACAACGAAGAACGTCATTTATTGAAACATCTTGAAAACGTGCATAGGGGAACAGACTGTGACACTTGTAAATGTATGGTATGCAACCAAGTTTTCCAGTCAAAAGAAGAATTGTCTGAACACATGAACAGTCATGGTGAGAAACCTTTCAAATGCAAAGACTGTGGCCAAACTTTCAAGAACAGGCCAGAGCTAAACATTCACATAAGCTCACACACCGGAGTCCAGTGTGACAGGTGTGGCAAATATTACCGTACCTTGAGAAATCTTGGCATTCACATGCGATCCCACACTGGTGAAAGACCATTTAAATGTCAGGAGTGTGGTAAAGCTTTTAGGCATTCAAACACTTACAGTTATCACATGATCGAACACAGTGGATTTAGTAGACAAAAGACATGTTTTTGTGCAGTTTGTGGACAAGGTTTCTACACTAAAAGCAACATGACAACACACATGAGGCTGAAACACGATGCAAATAAGGTCAATCCTCATAAATGTCAGGAGTGTAATAAGACCTTCTTTTTTAAATGCTCACTGGACAGACACATGAAAACTCACAGTGAAGAAAAGCCATATCACTGCGAACACTGTAGCAAAAGTTTTAGAATACCTTATGATCTACAACGTCATATGAGATCTCACAGTGACAAACGCTATTGTGTCTGCCACGTGTGTGGCAAGTCTTACAAATTTCAAGTGGCCCTCACCAGACATCTGAAAACACATAGTTCAGAGATGAATCACAAATGTGATGTTTGCAATAGATTATTTAAGCTTCGTTGTAATCTTTCCAAGCACATGTTGATCCACAGAGAACGAAAACATGAATGCCAACGCTGTGGCAAGAAATTTATAACGAGTACCAGGCTTAAGACGCATATTAGAACCCATACCGGTGAGAGGCCTTACAAATGCAAATTCTGTGATTATACTTGTGTCGATAGCAGTAACCTGTACAAGCATGCTAGAAAGCATACCAGAGAAAAGAGTAGTTAAAAGGCAGGGCATCTTTTTTTCTGTTTGAAAATTCTGAGCAATGTTAAGCCCACATGCTACTAATGTCTCTGTTAAGGTCTACAAATGAACCCCTGAAAAAAGAAAATTGCAGTTCAAAAATGATCATTATGCGTGAATGAACGACCATTCCAGTTTATCCCATAGACCTCTGTGTAGCAGAATTTGTATCAGCTGAAAATAAAACGTGTCAGTTTTTATGTATGCATATTTTACAAGTGACAAAATAACTTTCTAAGTAAAGTTTTGTGTTCTAGGGTGTTTATTTGTCTATTCAAACACTGTCTGGTAGTTTCGATAGCAAAGTTTGGTAATATTTTAATAAGGCTTCCACACTAATATAGTGTCTTTAAAGGCAAGGTTTCTCTTTTGCATGACAAAAAAAAAATCTATGTTGTATACATGTGTATCACCCTGGGATATTGAAGAAATAGCTCTGTTTATGCGTCATTAAGCAAAGTATAAGACCTAGAACCTAGATTTCGTAGAATGAATATAGGAGTGACTTGGTAGATTAATTTGACTGTATTGTTTTCTGACCTCACATTGGACAAAACCTTCATCATTGCGCACAAAGTGTGATACACTTTCAAGTTCTCAGGAGTTTACAAAGACAGTATGGAAGAATACAAGTGCCCGCGACCACCAAACAAATTTCACGATATTTCCACGCGCAAACATTTCTTACCATCTCGCCCGCTTTACTTTGTTTACTTTAAACTCTCACGCGTCATTTTTAGACCATTTTGGTAAAACTGCAGAACATAATTTACATGTGCGAACACTGCACAACTTTTTATACAACGTATGTCAGCTCAAAAGAATGAGTATGAGTACAACAGATGATTGAAAATTTTTAGGTTTTTTTTTAAATTAATGTCATTGGTTTATATTGGATATGTTCGGCTGTTGATTACCTGGCAGTTAATTTATTTTAGGCATATTTATGTTTCAAAAAGTCTCTGCCAAAATATTTTAGCTGAAAAAAAAATAATTTGGATTTAACTTCATACAATGAAATAATACATGTACCATTGTAATTACTATTGTGCGGTCAGGCAAATCCAATCTTGTCCCCCCTTGTTTGTAAATTGGTCATAATGACAAACTGGAATTGTAGTGTTTTGGTTATACAGAACTCATTTAATTTAAAAATCAATAAATAAATCAAATGGACGAAATCGCATTTTGTCTATCAATATGTTTTTACATGAATGATTATCTAGTAAATAAAGTAACAAAATAGATACAAATAACCGTTATTGGTATTAAAAATGGATATTGAACATGCTTCATGTCTTCTGTCTTAACAGTTTGACTGAGGATTTTGCGGACATCTCCTTCATTTAGCTTTTTGTTAAACATATGTGCTGTCTTTGCTCTACAGTGCATAATAAATCAGACATTGTACAACCAAAAAAAAAAATCTGCTTCGTTCACCTAATTTAACCGAATTTCACATATCTATTACACTCTCAGTTGGTTTTCTTAATAAGGCATATGTAACCTGCTTGTATGCTGTTACAGCAAATACAGAATTCAATATATTTAGATTGACGATTTCCCAAATTCAAATTGATTCTACATTGTATTGGGATGTGTGGTCTTTAATTTATGACACATACCTAACGTGTCGCTAGTTGTACTATGATTTTTTTTAGACAGATCTAATGTGTCTTTAACCCAATACCCACACGAAGGCTGGGATATTTTGATGGCCAACGAAAACTGGGCGGGGGGGGGGTCTTGTGATTGGTGCAACGTTATAGCACGCAGGTCGACTGTTGATATGTATGTTAATGCATTACTTGATATCGTATCTAATCATATATTTACTAATCAACACACAAATGAAAGCTTAATACTCCTTACCACATTTAGTAAAATTTCGGAAAGAAACTTGCTGTATCGGAATCAATTTATTATGTATTCAATTGTTGTTTGTTTAATTCTTCTATGCGCATGAGGATTTCAATAACGCTAAGGCATGAATGAATCTCAAACACTTTAATTGTTTAATTTTTAATTAACTACATTTTAACTATATAATGCTTTAATTATTGCGTTCAATTTGGCTTGCCATTCTTAATTTATTTAATTTATTTTATTTTAAGTGGCGGTGCGGGAAACAACTGTTTATTTGTCAAATATCGGGGCCATTTGCTATGTCTTTTAATTCTTCATAAATGTTTGTATGTACATGTTATAATTATTTGATATATCCCAATTGTATTTTTGCATTTTAATTGCAACATGTTTATGAATTTTAATATTTATTAATTGTAAAGCTCCTGCAATTTGGCCTTTGGCCACGAGTGAGACTAAATAAATCTATCTACTTCGTTGCCATGTGTCAGCGTCGATTATTAAAACGAGGGTTGCCAGAGTTTTCCGATTCTACAAAATGACCAATTACACGCCAAATTTGCATATTGTTGCATTTTATGCGCAGGGGATAGCCTGGGAAGCACATAAGTACGATGGCGCGTTGCGTTTTACTTTTTTTTATCCATGTGGCACATATTTGACTAAAAATCAATGGGAAATCGGGTTTTGTATTGATTTTGGGGGGTATGCCACTGGAACAAAAAATGATGTGCAATTTGAATTCTTTAATGCCAAACGATATACATGTAATAAAAAAAAACAAACAAAATCAAAACGCCAAACATGATGGTGTTTTGGGCATTAAAAAACGCCAACCTGGCAACCCTGAATTAAAACTGAGTTAAAGCGGTTGTGATGTACAAATCTGTGAGGTTGATTGCCCTTTCTTGTAAACCTCCACGTCCAAAAAACACTGACAGCATTCTGTGTTCAGATTCCCCTTCTATGCATCCATTCCTCTAGGTGAAGGTCCGAGGTGGAGGAACTCTGTGGGATCATTTGGCGTCTGTCCGTCCTTCCGTCGGTTACACTTACAAAAACTTAAATAACTCTGTGGGCTAAATGCTCCCATTTCAATCAAACTTGGACGGACGATGGGACATACATAATTATGTAAAGTATGTAGAGGTCACCACAAGGTCAATTGTCACCAGCAGTGGTCAACGATCAACGACCTTTTTTAACCCAATGTGATTTTTTTTTTTCTCGCAAGTTTCTATTATGGCCCATAGACCTAGCTCTCCCCCATCTATCCAATTATGACCAAACCTGGGTGATAGATACGTCATAGCGAGCTGAAGGTCACCAAAAAGTCAAAGGTCACCAGCAGGGTTCAACAGCCTTTATGAGCAAGTCTTTATTATGGCCATATCTTTGTTCATATTGGCTAAATTCTTGGATGGTAGATGTTTCATACTGATATGATATTAAGGGAGAGAAATTATTCCAATTTTTGTTTTACCATATCATTACAAATTGTATTATTACCAGTGTATATTAAAAGATAACTGTATATAAATTGCATATTTTAACAGAATTTTCTCATTTGAAATGTTCAATGCTACTCGCATAGTTATGTCATTTTTATGCCTCCGCCAACGATGTTGCCGAGGCATTATGTTTTCGGGTTGTCCGTCGTTACCGGATCTCGTTACGCGCGATAACTTGAGAACCCCGATCGATTTAGATGTAACTAGGACCAAGTATGTACTATGAGCACCAATGAACTGATTAGATTTTGGAGCTCAAAGGTCAAAGGTCACGGCCTTAATATGTCTGAATTGGGCTCGTTACCGCGATAACTTGAGAGCGGCTGGTCGGATTGTCATGTAACTTAGGTGAAGTATGTATTATGAGGCACCAATGAACTGATTAGATTTTGAAGCTGAAAGGTCAAAGGTCAAAGGTCACCGCCTAAAATATGTCTGAATTGGGCTCGTTACCGCCGATAACTTGAGACCCCCGATCGGATTTTGATGTAACTAGGACCAAGTAGTACTATGAGCCACCGATGAACTGATTAGATTTTGGAGCTGAAAGGTCAAAGGTCAAAGGTCACCGGCCTTAAATATGTCTGATTTGGGCTCGTTACTGCGATAACTTGAGAGCGGCGGTCGGATTGTCATGTAACTTGGTGAATTGTATTATGAGCCATCAATGACTGATTAGATTTCGGAGTTCAAAGTTAGAGGTCAAAGGTCACCGGTCCTTAAATATGTCTGATTTGGCTCGTTACGTGATAACTTGAGAGCGGCCGGTCGGATTGCATGTAACTTGAGTGAAGTATATATTATGAGGCACGAATGAACTGATTAAATTTTGGAGCTGAAAGGTTAAAGGTAAAGTCACCGGGCCTAGAATATGTCTGATTTGGGCTTGTTACGCGATAACTTGAGAACGGCAAGTTGAATTTTCTTGTAACTTCGGTGAAGTATGTATTATGAGGCACCAAGGAACTGATTAGATTCGGAATTCAAAGGTCAAAGGTCATGAGGCCTGATAGATGTTTGATGTTTCATTACTATTTAACTTAAGAATGGATTGTCGATTTGATGTTACTTTGGTGAAGTATGTATTATAAGGTACCAATGAAACAATCAGATTTCAGGGTTAAAAGGTCAAAGGTCGAAGGTCACAAGCTCCATACTTCGTGTCTTTACCACGATAACAGCTTATCGGATATTGATGTAACTGGGATGAAGTACCTGTAAGTGTTATAAGGTACAATGAACTGATCATATTTTGGGGTTTAACGTCAAAGCTCAAAGGTCACGAGGACCATACTTAATATCTTTACCTCGATAACTTGAGAACAGCTTATCGGATATTGATGTAATTTGGGTGAAGTATGATATTATGGGGCATAAATGAAATTTCAGAGTTGAACGGTCAAAGTTACGATGCCCGTACATTCAAAGTTTGAAATTGGCCGGGGGTGCGGAGGCATACCCATCGGCTGCACACACGCGAATTGCTCTAGTTACTAGTATTTCGATATAAATTACTTGCACATATTTGTAAATATATGCAATTCAGCTCTTGGCTGCTATTTCTTACTTGAAATAAAACGTTTATTGAATTGAATTAATTAGACATGTACAGGAGTGTTGGTATTATTGTTGTGCTGCTGTGGGGCATGTGTGATGTGAATATCTCAGTTCCAAACGGAGAGTTGGATGGCGGCAAGCGGGGGCGGGTTGCCAGGTTATCCGATTATCCGATTATCAAAACGCCAAATTACATGCCAAATTCAGTGGAAAAAACCCGCCAAATTTACATTTGATGTACATGTATGGCAGCATAGCCCAGATATTTTATCATGCAGTTGGAAATTACGTTGCAATATGTAACACCTTTGAGACTTGAGACCTCTGCCGCGCCGAAAAATTGAGTGCACACGTTTACGCGCATCCAGATTTTGCACGTGAATTACATGCGCACCGTTACTTGTGAATCCTTGTGGCACATATTTCAAGGCGCGTAGGATGGGGGGGGTGGCACTGGGTGCCGTACATCCCCCCCCCCCCGCAGAGCCATAGGAGTTTCACCCTAATAGCAAAAAAGAATTTGCACCACTTTTTTTTTTTTCTTCAACGCCTGATTTTCTCAATTTTAGTTCCACCTCCCAGTTCCACCTCCACAAGATGTGCACCTCCCCATGCCCAAACCAGCCTACGGTCTTGTATTTTACTGAAAATCCTCGGAAAATCGGGTTTCATAATGATTTTTTGTTTATGTGTCAGAGAAAACGAGCAAAGGGGGGGGGGGAGGGCAAAATGCCGTTTGGCGTGCACGTTGAATTCTTCAGTGCCAAACGAAAACAAACAAACAAACGAACGCCAAACTGCTTGTACTGGCAACCGTGGTAGGGAGAGGATCAAGGTTTCGTGTGGCAAGGGGGTCAATCCTGGAAGGTGTGGGGTGGGCATGACTACTCCATGAAATTATTAAGACGGGCCTAACTTTTTTTTTGAATCCCTAATAATGTTAAGTATTTTTTAACAACCTGAAAGAAAAACATAACCCCCAAAAACGTATGTTTACAAAGTAGTGTAAGGCACTACAAAATCAACGAATTAAAAAAAAAATACAACTAGGCATTCACCATTTTGAAAATTTTCCAGCAAAATTGTACATGTATATTGCTCCGCCGGAAATGTTGGCATGTTTTTAACTTTCGCCTCTTCCCTCATCCATTAATGGATCGGCGCTCCTGCCATGTGGATGCGAACTTGCCGACGATATCGGAGAGATTATGTGATTAATTGATCTGAATGTCGATCGGTGAAGGAGGATGAGCTGTGGACGTTGAATCTGTTCGATGTTTGTTGCTTTTGGAACCGATAGATGACTAAAATGTTGGTAATTTTAGCGTGGTTTGTTATTGTGAACTTATTTGACTTCCCCCCCCCCCAAAAAAAATAAAATAAATAAATAAATAAATAAATAAATAAATAAAATAAATAAATAATAATAATAAATAATAAATAAAATAAATATTAAAGACAAACTATCGATATTGACAAGTGCCTACAAATTTGATATTTCGCTGACAAGGCCACAAAAGTTCTGACACAATCCGACCTCCCCCACTCATACATACGCTCACATACACATGTACACACACACACACACACACACACACACACACACACACACACACACACACACACACACACACACACACACACACACACACACACACACACACACACACACACACACACACACACACACACACACACACACACACACACACACACACACACACACACACACACACACACACACACACACACACACACACACAAACAAACAAGCACGCACACATAAGCACGCACGCGTGGACACACAAACACACTCAAAGTTGAATGTTTAGTATTACCCTGTAAATCGACGGAGACAAACAAATCAGAAAAATTTTGACTCCCCATGTTGCCCCCCACTACTACTTTATTTGCGGAAAGGAAGGGGGTCAAAATAATAGTAAAATTGAATGTTGATAGTCCTAAGTATGATGGAATTTTTATCACTGTCACAAACGAAAAATAAATAAATAAATAAATAAGTAAATAAAAAGAAAAAAACGCAATGATCAGGACACACAAGAATCCCATATCAATATCATTCTCGGCAACAAATAACGAAGACCTAAACACTTATTTCTGCATAAAAATGAATCTTTATTTTGAAATACTAAACACAGAAATTCGATAGTGTAAAGCACAATGCATTAATTACTGAATAGTATTGTAAGATTTGATCAGTAGTGCGGAAGTCAGCACCATGAAAACACCTTGCACTTCAATGGTCTCCCTACTATCATAAAAAACACACACAAAAAAAACAAAGTCTCGTTATAACGAAGCATCTTTTCTGGTCCCAAGTGTCAAAATTTCTTGGTACATGCATCATATAATTTTTACAACCTTGATTTAAAGGGAGAAGGCGCCAGCAACTAACAGGCATAAGTTAAGAAAATATTTCAGTTATATCCAACAAATCAGATTGCACCTGCACTGCAGGGAGCTGACCATGCGTGACCAATGCATGCCACGCGACGTGTGTTAGCCGTGTCATTGATTCTCAAAAATGTATGCACATGTATATAGACAAAGTACGGATAAACCAAGTCTAGAAAACTGGCAGTTTGGTTAGTTTATGATATGAATGCCCCTACGTCCCTATGACCATTCTGTGCCACAAAATGGCCAGAACTTCACTTCATTAAATTGAAATTCAAATTTAATTCAAGTTTATTTCATTCTTCATAAGAACGACAATATAAACAAAGATATCTAAAATTTCAAAGCACTGAATTATGTACATACATTCCTGTATTTACAGTTAGCATAGGCACATACGGACAAACAACGTTTTGAGTACAACGTGTCAACTTGAAGAGCTAAAAGCCTTTAGAGATCATTCATCCCTTCT
>JZLH01S0335955.1:40543-56683 GCA_001188425.1 Eucidaris tribuloides
GTATGCCCAGAACCACCACACACTCTTAATCCCGTCTCTCATTTTATCCGCGTAACCTTTCGTTTTATGTCCTCTCACAAATTTTTTTTTTATTTTTGTTCTTTTTGTTATCCTGAAAAAAAAAATTGCCAAAATGCTTCAACCCTGGGACATCTTCCTGCTTTGTTAGCTCAAGACAGTAAATCATGTGCTGGTCTATATCCTCCCTTGTCTTATGGAGATACTCCTGTCACCCCCCCCTCCCCGCCATATTTCTTTTCTTCCCCTTTGAAGTCCATTTCTTTAGAAAGTGTTCGGAACCAAGTGATTTAAATCCTCTACATTTGTCACCGTTAACTCCCTTGATGTTCACCAGACCCTACAGTCTGCTACCCTCATTCCACACATCGCACTTGTTTTGGTCAGCTAACTTTCACTCCAATCCCCCTCTCTCTCGTCAACACATACTTCAAGCTCTCTAAGGTATCCCCAACCTGTCCCTGCTCTCATAGCAGTACTCAATGTCATTTGTGAACATCATGGCTGCGGCTACTCCATTCTCACCATCATTTGTCAGCCTGTCCATCGCATTTGCACAACAAAGGGGACTAATTACGCTGACCTTGGGTACTAATCCAACTCTCAATTTTTGAACCATTCCAATGAAATACTGTACTTGCACACGGGTCGTGGACGTCTATATGCTTCAACATATCCTACACTAATCACCAAAAACTACCCGATTCCTCCAAACATACCATATTCCTTTGGCACCCTATCATGCCCTTTTCGAGATCACAAGCACACTGCAGTCTTGTTGCGCCCTCTCTCTATTTCTCACATGAACACCCTCAATCGCAAATACTTACGTACACAGTGTTTTTACATGGCATGAGAAAACTCCTCACAAAATTGACACATCTTTGTCACACCTATCTTCCACATCTCTTTTCCCCGGAAATAATGAATTCTTCAACTATTACATCTCTATGATTCTTATAACGTTGCGCACAACCACTCTAAATTTTTTCAGAGTGGCAACTAATATCGCTTCTTTCTACCAAGTCATTCACGGAATCCTTCAGCGATCAGCGAAGGATTTTCTCGCAAGCATTAAACGAGCGTTACGAACATGCTCCCATCGTAAACCTAACACGTCTCATGCCTGCGATGTTGTCTGGACAAACTGCAAACAATTTAAATCAGCTCATTGCCGAATCTTACTTCTTCGTTAGCTATAAGGTTCGTACTTCGATCCTCATTAAAGTTGTTTGTAATCTATCCGCTCCCCTCTCCGCCATTTTTTTTCCATTCATTACTTTCTTAAATCTTCTTTCATCCCCTATTAACCACCATGCAAAGCATGTTTCACCAGTCGCCTCTCGTCACTGTTTAGCTGAATCGATACATATGTATTTCAACTCCTTTGCAGTCAAATTATGCATAATAAATCATCAACATGCCTCATGCTTGCTTTTTGGAACTGGCTTTTTCAACTAATGATACGTGGACCGATTCTTGGTACTGCTCATGCATGGTCTCTTGGTCATGCCCCGCTGTCTTCTTGCCCTTACTCCTATATGGACTCATTATTCATGTTCTTTGTACGCCTCACTTCTTCGCAGATGATACCCTGAAAAACTTTCGGGCGCTTAATCTCTTTACAACTTCAGTACATCACCTATTTTTTCCAAATCTATTCTCGCCAAATTCCTTAAATCATCCTTCTCTCGGAAACTGTGCGCAAACTTTTTTTCCTGCTTTTTACTACTTCCTTTCAACATTAATGTCGCTTTACTGTTTCTCTCCCAATTCAAGCTACATTTACATTACCCCCATTGATGTGTATTGCTACACCACTACCTGCCAATACATCTTCTCGCCTGAAGTCACGACGTATACGTCCACTTGTGTTATATACTCCCCCTTACTCTAGCTACATTCTTTCTAAGAAGTAGTTGTCCTGTCATTATTTTATATTTTTTTTTTGCAAAAGTACACTCACCATCCGCCCTCCCTTTTTTTTCTCTTTCGACAACATAACTTTAAATTTATATCTTCAATTACCTCTTTTCCTTGCACAAAATCTCGCATTCCATATCTGAGCTCATATCACTCACCCTCTTTCTGTTCCTGGATGTACCCTCCTTACCGTTTTAATCACATCTCACTAGAGGAAAGCCTTTTCACATTCCCGCACTCCATTGATGATGTAAGAGTTTACAACATTTACGACACTGTCCTTAAATTCATCTCGTACCCATTTCCTATCTGACTTTTATCACATTCCAGTGCATTAGTAACAACACTCTTGACCATCTTTGCCGACGCAATTTTTTTTCCCATAAAAAGCACAGGCGTTCTACAGCTTGAACTTAAAACCCACAGTACAGTTTGGTCGACGAACAAATTTCTGTAAATTCTTACATACAGTTTTGCCCTATTGTCACCCCAAGACATCAAAAATTGCATCATACCGTATACAACATATCTTATAGTTAGGAGAATCATGATGCTTAAATTAAAGAAGAGCATCTAGCAGTTCATGTATGTACATAAACCACATGGGAAATCTGCGCGGTCCCTCCTCCCACACAGTGTTATTTATACATTTCTGAGTGATTTCTCATAAATGGAACGTTCAAAAAGAGCAATTTCAGGGTTATATTAGATCATTAGGTGTTTTCAAAGAATCTCATGTTTTACCATTTACCAAAACTAAACTCAGGCTTTAAGCTGGATACATGGTAGTCATTTCAATACGTTTATGCTACAAATTCATGAAAGTGTTCCAGTGTGTTATTATTCCTAAAAGCTATAATGCAGAGTAATTCTTACAAGCGAAATTATTACAGAAACCACGATTACCATCTAAGATTCATATCCTGAGATATGTTAGTGGCACACCATATGGCAGTTATTTTGCATGGATTTATATGCAAATTTATGTGAAATTATGTATATTAGAATCTTGAAAAAGTTACTACCGAATTCACAATTCCTTATCGTACCTAACAAACATGGGTCGTATAACACCAAAAATTGACTTTCTACATGTTTTATGTCCGAGATATGGTTATGAATGGATTAGATGTCAGCCATTTTGAATATGTAATTCATATGCATAATTATGCAAATTAGGTGTACATGTAGGACGATTGGGAATTATTAATATCATACAATCTGTCTGTCCACCGCCAAAAAATATCCTCTTAGACAAAATAATGTACTTTTAAATGTTTATTACGGTCAAACATAAGTTCAATGGGTTACATGGCGGCCATTTTGAATTCATTATATGCAAATTTATGCAAATTACGCATGCCATAATGTTTGACAGTTATGATTATATTATATTTGCATTTCATGACCTTAGAAACATGGGCATAGACACAAAAATTACTTTTTTGGTTCCAGTGCCAAGAATGGACAAAAAAATGCCACATGACGGCCATTTTGAATTTTATGCAAATTAGATGTCTTCCCCACTATTAGGAATTTTGGGACTTTTAGTATGGTGCTCAGGGGACCTCAAAGAAATGATTGTTCGCGTGAAAAACAATTGTTGCATTTGTTTGAAGAGAAAAGCTAAAGAAATGACTGGACTATAAGCACTCACGCGTGTGGACACACAAACACAGGAAGGGGGTCAAAATAATAGTAAACTTGAATGTTGATAGTCCTATTTGGAATTTGTATCACTGTCACAAACGAAAAAATGAATAAATAAATAAATAAGTAAATAAAAAGAAAAACACGCAATGATCAGGACACACAAGAATCCCATATCAATATCATTCTCGGCAACAAATAAAGAAGACCTAAACACTTATTTCTGCATAAAAATGAATCTTTATTTTGAAATACTAAACACAGAACTTCGATAGTGTAAAGCACAATGCATTAATTACTGAATAGTATTGTAAGATTTGATCAGTAGTGCGGAAGTTAGCACCATGAAAACACCTTGCACTTCAATGGTCTCCCTACTATCATAAAAAACACACACACAAAAAAACAAAGTCTCGTTATAACGAAGCATCTTTTCTGGTCCCAAGTGTCAAAATTTCTTGGTACATGCATCATATAATTTTTACAACCTTGATTTAAAGGGAGAAGGCGCCAGCAACTAACAGGCATAAGTTAAGAAAATATTTCAGTTATATCCAACAAATCAGATTGCACCTGCACTGCAGGGAGCTGACCATGCGCGACCAATGCATGCCACGTGACGTGTGTTAGCCGTGTCATTGATTCTCAAAAATGTATGCACATGTATATAGACAAAGTACGGATAAACCAAGTCTAGAAAACTGGCAGTTTGGTTTAGTTTATGATATGAATGCCCCTACCGTCCCTATGACCATTCTGTGCCACAAAATGGCCAGAACTTCACTTCATTAAATTGAAATTCAAATTTAATTCAAGTTTATTTAATTCTTCATAAGAACGACAATATAAACAAAGATATCTAAAATTTCAAAGCACTGAATTATGTACATACATTCATGTATTTACAGTTAGCATAGGCACATACGGACAAACAACGTCTTGAGTACAACGTGTCAACTTGAAGAGCTGAAAGCGTTTAGAGATCATTCATCTCCTTTAGACATACGTAAATATCAACATGAATTCAAATGGACATACAGCATTAAATAAAACATTTTTCTTCTGAAAAAAAACATGTGAGCTACATAATCCTCAATGGATGATGGACAGCCTATTCATGCATCTTGCCAGTGACAGTATACCTTTGAACTTGTGTATTGTAGGATATTTATTTGTCCTTCCAAGCACTATTATGTAGCTCAGATATAAAAGGTATGCTTTTGTTTTGTTTTTTAATTGAAGCTCCACAATTTCAACTTGTGTCTGTACAAAGAATACAAAGTCAATATAGCTATGATTGGGTGCGGGGGTAGAATCAGCCCCCCCCCCCTTCAGATATAGCATAGCCAAAAAAGCCCAGCCTGATTAGGGTTAAAGCACTAAATCATCACTTTGAAGTACAATTTTTTAAGGGCTTCATTTTTAGACCTAACCAAAGACACGTAGAACATGGAAGATTATGTCACTCACATTTTTTTTATAAACTGTGGTCAATGTTAGCCTGTGGCATTAAAGGTGCACTGTCGGCACATAGCTCAAACCAAAAAGCTATATAACACGGATGTCTGGCAGAAGGGCCCTAGCATATGACCCTGGCAGAAGGGCCTTAACAGTAAACTTTCCCTAATTTGAGAAATATCGCTATTAGATATTTGCACTTAACAGACTGACACAACGATCTAAAAATACTACACTACTTTTGATTTCATATTGAAAGATCCAATGGTTTTCAAGTTAAAAACAATGAAATATTAAGGCCCTTCTGCCAAGATCAAATGCTAGGGCCCTTCTGCCGAACAACCAATGCACGTTGAAACATCAATGTACACACCAGTTGGAATGTGTCCCATGGCGAAGATTTTTATGGAATGTATTTAATTGAAATGAAACAAGAATTCCTTTACCAGTATTGAAGTATTCTGGTACCTTAAATGAAATTTATCACATACAAAGCTACACATGTCTGTCTGTCATAAGGGGCACTGATGATTGTTTAATAGGTACAAAACCTTTGACTATGAAATTTAGAAAGCATAAGCCTTGAAGAGTGTACTTGACTTAATAAGGACACCTTCCTATTCTTTTCTTTTCCTTCAAAAAATATGGTACTTCTCGATATTTCAAACATACATTTACATCATTGAAGGTAGGGGATCTCTTTTGCATGCCTAAAAGTTAACATTGTGGAAATACCATGGCATTTAGAAGAAAATGCCATCTGGCATGTCTGGGAACCTTTAGCAAGATATAGGAGCTAGAAACTCAGTTTTAGTGGAATTATAGTGACCGTTAGACTCAGATTTGAATTATTTCTCGCGAGTAAAAAATCCTACCACAGAATGTATTAAACGGCTATTGATTTTCTTTGGCATTTTTCAAATTCTAGGTATTACTGACCCCCAGATTTCACAGACATGCCCTTCATCAATAGCCTAAGGGCATGGGTTATCTTTTCCTGGTCAGTGGGGATGTTTGCAAATAAGATCCACTGCCTTTAAGTGCATGAACTTTTAAAACTTCTAAACGAAATGTCCTGCCACTTCTTCCTAGCCTGAAGGTTGTTACTCCATTTCAGTCAAGAGAGGTACGGGTGTGTGGGACCCTTGTGTTCTTTAGACCCAATAATCAACCGAGATAGTATTCTTGACACATGTACTATACAGGGTGGCCCAGAAAGAATGCTACGAGTATGATCACTAATTTCTTCACCATTAACGGCAAAATGTCATTAATTTTTATTTTGTTGGTTAGAACATTCTTTTTCCATTAAAATGATACCATGATCATTCGTTTTGAACAAGGCGTTTTGATTCTAGGCCTATATTTCGGAGGCAGTGCAATTTCCCAAATTTACTGTTTTTCACTCCAGTGATCATCAGAATACCGAAATATTTCGGAGGCAGTGCAATTTCCCAAATTTACTGTTTTTCACTCCAGTGATCATCAGAATACCAAAATATTCTCGCGTCTCAGCATGCCATACCAGACAAAGCGCGATGACAATGGAGATGTAGCTCGCATCGTCTTCCTATGAAAGCGAGGGCATTGTCATCAAGGTATTTCCGGTATGGCAAGTGAGACGCCAGAATATCTCTGCGTTCCGATGACCGCCGCTGTTGAAAAATTGGCAAATTTGGGAAATTGCATTGCCTCCGAAAAATAGCCCTAGAATCAAAACGCCTTGCTCAAAATCAATGATCTTGGTATCATTTTATTGGATAAAGAATGCTCTAACCAACAAAATAAAAATTAACGACATTTTGCCAATAAGGGTGAAGAAATTAGCGTACATACTCGTAGCATTCTTTCTGGGCCACCCTGTGTATTTGTGAAATCCTGTAGATTTTGCCTTTGTTTAGAAATAGTTCTTTTATACCAGGGTTCTATTACGCCACTTTAAGTTTGATGATAAATGCAATTCTTGGGAAAATTCATTTTGATGATTGTTTTCACGAAAAAACAAGTTATTAATATATTTATGAATTTACCATCTACTAATACTTAGTGACAGTATAAAATTTGAAGCAAAATTCCACAAGCATGTACAAAATACTTTGGCTTTTACTATTATTTTTCCATAGGCGGGTGTCCAAATTTGGGCAAAGAAATCCATTTTCTTTCAAAATTACTGAAGTGGAGTTAACCGTTTTGCGATCACACTGTTCATTTCTTTAACACAATCAACCCCACTTCACACCATTAAACTTTAATGATAGACTGGATCATTATAACCATACATTAAAGGTGGGGAGTCATATTCGCATCCTTCCTGCAGTACAGCAAAAAGTCACTCATGTCCTTAGCCTTTTGATGAAGGGTATCTCTCTAAAATCTGAATCTGTAATTGCGAAGAATTTGACAAATAAACCCCCAAATAAATTCCAGTTTAGTATATGTTTAGGTAATAATAATAATAATAAGTATTATAGGTACAATCAGTAGTATTATTGAACGTTTTATCTATTCATCAATAAATACTAATCTTCATGAGGACAAACAAGGCATACCATATGCCATATTCATGAATTTCATGCGGTACACATTGACAAATTGCAAATAAATTTCTCACAACAGACGCAGTGAAAATCCCCATGCATTGCAAGGGACTGAAAATAAACTAGGAATTATTGTGCCCAGGAAATAATTATTCAAATCAAATGTAACGATCATTTTCATTTCACTCAACTGTCTTTCTAGCTTCTTTACTTTGCTCGAGGTTTATAAATGGTATTTTCTTCTATACATAAAAGAGATGCCCTGCCTTTTAACTACTCTTATGTGGCATGCTTTCTTGCATGTTTATACAGGTTACTGCTATCGACACAAGTATAATCACAGAATTTGCACTTGAAAGGCCTCTCACCGGTATGGGTCCTAATATGCGTATTAAGCTTAAAACTTGTAATGAATTTCTTGCCACATTTGTGGCATTGATGCCTTCGTTCTCTGTGGGATAACATGTGCCTGACAAGATAAGAATGAAGCTTGAACGATCTATCGCAAACATCACATTTGTGATTTGATTCCGCATTGTGTTCTTTCCATATGTCTTCGAAGAGCCGTTGAATGTTTGTAACATTTCCCACACTTTGAGCACTGATGATTTTTTTTGGCATTGTGAGATTCCAAATGAAGTCGTACATTGATTTTCATCTTAAAACCTTTACCACAGATTTTACACAGATATGGCCTTTCTTCGCTATGAATTGCTGTATGAATTAAAAGCTTGGACTTGTGTGCAAATGCCTTATCACATTTCAAACATTTATGTGGCTTTACTCGTGTTTTTTCATGGATCGTTTTGTGTGTCCTAAGTAAGGTGCGAGTGAAGAAACCTTTTCCACACACGGAACATAAAAATTTCTTACCACTGTGATATCTCATGTGGTCACTGTAATTACTCGCATACCTAAACGTCTTGCCACACTCCTGACATTTGTATGGTCTAAAACCAGTGGTGGGATCGCATGTGAATGCCAAGGTTTCTCAAGTTTCTGTAATGTTTGCCACACTTGTCACATTGGACTCCAGTGTGTGATCGCAGGTGAGTGTTCAGATCACTTCTGCACTTGAAAGTTTTGTCACATTTTGTACATGCGTATGGTCTATCACCATGTGTGTTAATGTGTTCGGAAACTTCTGATTTTGACATAAACACTTGGTCACATACCCTACATTTAAAAGTCCTTCTTTCTCCATGTAGTTTTTCAAGATGTTTTATTAGAAAACGTTTATCATTGTAGCCCTTTCCACACTTTTCACATTTATGTAGCTTCTCTTTAGAGTGTGTTTTCAAATGCCTTTGAAAGTTATCCCTTCGAAGAAAGCTTTTCTTGCAAACCTGACATATATGTAATTTTCCTTGTTCATGGAGCTTGATGTGTTCATCATATTCTACTGACTGGCTGAAACACCGACCACACTCTTTGCAAAGGTATGGTTTCTGACTGTGCATTCTACGATGCTTTTCCTATGCACTTCTTTCCAGAGAAGACTTCACCACACTCTTGGCATTTGAATGGCTTGTCTCCAGTGTGAACTCTCATATGCCTCTCAAGGTCACATTTTCTTTTCCCACAATCTTTTCCACACTCTTGACAAATATTCTGCCCCTTTTGTGCAAGATGTTTGTGATCATGACTGTTCATGTGTTCGGAAACTTCTGATACTGACCTAAAAACTTGGTCGCATACCTTACATTTAAAAGCACTTGCACTTGTTTCTCCATGTAATTTTTTAAGATGTTTTATAAGATCACGTTTATCTCTGTAGCCCTGTCCACATTCTTTACACTTATGAGGTTTCTCTTCAGAGTGTGATTTCAAGTGCCTTTGAAAGTCATCCCTTCGAAGAAAGCTTTTCTTACAAACCTTACATATATGTAGTTTTCCTTGATCATGGAGCTTGATGTGTTCATCATATTCTACTGACTGGCTGAAATACCTTCCGCATTCTTCGCAATGGTATGGTTTCTGACTGTGCATTTTGCGATGCTTTTCCAAGGACTTCTTTTCAGAGTAAGCTTTACCACACTCTTGACATTTAAATGGCTTTTCTCCAGTATGAACTCTCATATGTTTCTCAAGGTCACATTTCCTTTTCCCAAAATCTTTTCCACACTCTTGACAAATATTCTGCCCCTTTTGTGCAAGATGTTTGTGATCACGACTGTCCATGTGTTCGGAAACTTCTGATACTGACCTAAAAACTTCGTTGCATACCTTACATTTAAAAGCACTTACACTTGTTTCTCCGTGTAATTTTTTAAGATGTTTTATAAGATCACGTTTATCTCTGTAGCCCTGTCCACATTCTATACATTTATGAGGCTTCTCTTCAGAGTGTGTTTTCAAGTGCCTTTGAAAGTCATCACTTCGAAGAAAGCTTTTTTTGCAAACTTGACATATATGTAGTTTTCCTTGATCATGGAGCTTGATGTGTTCATCATATTCTACTGACTGGCTGAAATACCTTCCGCATTCTTTGCAATGGTATGGTTTCTGACTGTGCATTTTGTGATGCTTTTCCAAGGACCTCTTTTCAGAGTAAGCTTTACCACACTCTTGACATTTAAATGGCTTTTCTCCAGTATGAACTCTCATATGTTTCTCAAGGTCACATTTTCTTTTCCCACAATCTTTACCACAAACTTGGCAAATATTTTTCTCCCTTACAGTTTGACGCTTTCTACATTTTTTGGAAATTCCTTTTTGGACTTCGACCTGTTTGATTGGACGATGTTGGTCTTCGCCACCAATCTCACCCTTCTTTTGTCTACCTTCCTTTTCTAATTGCTTTGCTGGAGCAGTTACAACATCAAAGTATCCTTCGCCACTGTCTTCACTTGTGACTGAATTCTCCTTGGTGAGCATTTTTCCTTTTCTGGGAAAGTCAGAATTCCTCCTGAGGCTGTCATTAGACATTGAACGTGTCCCAGGCTTTCTCATGGGCTGTGCTTCACCAACATGTGTTTTGCATTGAGACTCGACATATTTTTGATTCTGGAAAGTTTCTGGAGTTTGTTTTCCTTTACATTCTTGAGTTTGGCTTCTAGGTAAGTGTAAACGGGATCTTTCACACTGTATATCTATCTTTCTCAGAGCAACAACAGGTTTTTTGTTCTTCCAGATTACTTGATGATTTCTTTTGCCCTGCCTCATTCTAACCTCCTCACTTCCTGCTGATATAAAGTCAACAGTTTGAGAACGATCCAATCCATCATTTGGTGCACAATCTGAATTGAATTCTTCTTCCTGAGCTGAGACTTTGCTGAGACTATCACCAACGTTGTGCATGTTCTTCGCCACAATGAGGTTATGTTCACTCTGAGCAGAATCCACACCGAAATCTAAATATGAATACATACAAAAATGAAGTGAATACAAAAATAAATTCCATTTCAATGAAATCAAATAAACATTAACCAAGATCTTTTTTATCAGGATAGGTAGTGTCGGTTCAAGACCCTGCGACTCTATCTCCCTCCAAGAAGAAGTGCGGATGCGAACCACTAGTCTCAATTCAAGACAGTTCACTGATGACAGTAGGCCTAATTTCTCTACGAAAAATGATAAGTTCTTGTGTCTAGAAGCCAGAATAATGGATAGGATGTGGTAAGCAGCTGAAACCAGACACATACATGTATGAGGGATTGAAATATAGCCCTCCAATTCTAAATTATTACCATTTCGTAGATGCATTTCGCTCACTATCAATCCATGCTTTGTTAGATTTGATACCCAGTATAAGGTTAACAGAATATGCATATGAACAGATGCCGGCGTATTCACACACAGACAGACAGCAACAACAGTATGCATATGACGATCTACAAGGTGATCCCCTTCATTACTTTTTGGTGTTGAGCCAGACTCAATTCAGCTTCACAAAGATGGTTAACGTGTACCTCATTCGGACCAGAGTGTGGACTCAAATCTAAATTTGAATGGGATGCACTCTCCACTCTCTCGCACCGAGCAAACCAATTACCTTCACAGTTCCCATTGTTATTTTGTTTGCAATTTCTCACAGCTGTAGGCTTCTGATCTTAAAGTACAAGACATGACCCGAGCTGAGGAAGCCCCATTAAACATAAAATAAAATGCAGTTTGAATGTGCGCAGGTATGTCTCTGAAATGCACACTCCATCCAATTTGATATGAATTGATAAGCCTCATCCAGCATGTACCCAATTTGATCGTAATATCTCAAGTTACCAATCAGATGTGTATACATGTAAGTCCTGGTGACCTTTGACCTTTCAACTCCAAAATCTAATCAGTTCATAGGGGCTTCAAATTACATATTTGATTTAAGATACATCAAAATCTGGTAAGCCATTCTTGAGTTATCATGGCACCACATGCAAATTATGCATGCATGAAGTGTTGTAACCTTTGACCTTTGACATATTATTTTCAATATCTCATCATTTCATCAGTGCCTCATGATACATGTACATACTTCACTAAGTTACATCAAAATCAAATCAGCTAATCTTCAGTTACTGCAGCAACGGAAGCCAAATAGACATAAGGCCCCATGACCTTTTGACCCTTCAAGCCATCCATTTCATCGATTGATTTTGAATACATTTAAAAATTAGATGGTGTAATTAATAACTTTTGGTATAACACTTTGGAAGCCCCGTTAGATGAAACCAAATTAGATTTTGCCAAGAAACAATAAGTCACATTTTTTTCTATGTAGAACTTGTGCACAGATTAAAGGAATTTCAAAATTATTCTGTAAATATTTTGAAGCCCTCCCCTAAGCTTTTCAGTCTCAGCAATCAAAATCAGGATTGGATTGCTCAGGAGTAAATGTAACATTTGGAACACATGCACAGGCACATAGACGGACAAGACAGGCACATACCGAAACCATTGCGGGGTTATGAGTGTATGTAACCTGGTTTAAGATGATGCATATCAGTAGAATGATATGGGTTGATTTGTGTGTGTGTGTGTGTGTGTGTGTGTGTGTATAATTTCCAAAGTGTATTTTGCTTGTGTGGAACATATTGTGCTGCAATTGCGGGATGAGTTCTAGTACTGATGTGGAGGTACCCCATAATGTGACCATTGTGGGGAATATGAGGAAGTGGTATCAACTGACAAAACACACAAATCACTGTGCAGGGATTATTTCCCCTAATCTACATCAACACCCTCTTAATAAGAGTGCACAGTATAAATCACCCCACAATGTTATGTTCTTCCTACGCATCATCTGGCAATGTAGCTACATGTGGACGTGTCGTGGCTGAGCGGTATATCGCTCGTCTCCCAATCCAAGGGTAGTGGGTTCAAGCCCAGCTACTGCCCGGCACGAATGCCCTTCAGCAAGGCGTTTTTATCCACATGCTGCTCTCTACCCAGGTGTATAAATGGGTACCCGGTAGGATGGGAATGTTTATGTTGAATGATTAGCATGTGCGCGCCTGTAAAATGGCGACTGGCTGGAATGCTCCCCAGGGAGTGGAGAGTAAGCACTATTAGTGCTGGACTGAATTAATGTATCCAGTGACTGGGGTAATAATAATGTGTAAGCGCTATGATACTTTGTGGATAGCGCACTATAAGAACCCATTATTATTATATATTATTCAGTGTTGGGTCCGAGACAGTTTCAGCCGAGACGAGACGAGACCGAGACAATTAGTGTTCGAGACCGAGACGAGACAGAGACACTTGTTTTCAGAATCAGCCGAGACGAGACCGAGACCGAGACAATTACCTTCGAGACCGAGACGAGACCGAGACACTAATGCCCGAGACAGTGAACGAGACACTAGTTATTTCTATGCAATGCACACACTTTCTTCCATATTCCCACCTACCTGATTGCAATTATAGACTACTACTACAGTTTTAAGTTCATTCCTGATATTCATTGTATCATCATCATCATCGTCATCGTCATCGTCATCATCATCATCATCATCATCATCATCATTTCATAATCATAGAAGATGAGAGCGGGCTTTGGGGGGGGATGTACCTGGCGGGGACCATTGCCTGATGTGAATGTGTCATTATATCAAGTAAGTAACCTACGTCCGGGTGAAGGCTGAAAAGTAAAGACCGAAGTTTTCCACATTGCGCATTTTCAACGGAAATCACGGAATTCGAGGTACTAGTATAACACGGAAAACAGCATTTTGAGCAAAAAAACAAACAAAATCATGCCCGAAATTCCACCCGAAGTAAAATTTATAAATATTTATCGAATAAAACTAAACTTATTTACCAAAAAGACGCTTGATAAAGCCCCAAAAAATCATGCGTTACCTGTAAATATGTCCCCAAACCCGAATCAAAACCCCCATGGTAGTGGTGGGCGATATTATGATAATATCGAAATTAGTCGATGTTGAACAAATATCGAATACACGATAATGATCACATGATTATTTCAAAATATCGCTGGAGGCGCAATATGGCAAAAATATCGATGATAAAAAACCTAATGGGGCAAATACATACAGTGCGAGGGATCAAGAAATCCCCATAATAGCTATGAATATTCTGCACACGAGTGCTACTGCCCGTACAGGGAGGTGGGAATGAAACAGAGACCTCCATGCTTTTCAGCTATTATACTTGTGGTGTCAGGAGCAGCAGTGCATTTAATGTAACTGTCAACAATCTCGGTCAACAAACCTCCCATCAAAAAAGAGGGTCTACAGAAAGCAACATTGTTTTGACTACGTTTCGATAAAAGCCCTACAGGGTGCACTGTCAATTTAATCCTACAATAGATTTATCTGATTTGTCAAAAGTATATTTTTCAACTTATAGGTGATAAATTGTGTTATGTCTTTTCCACGATAATCGAATGAGGTTTAGATCAAATTTTGCCAGCTCTACCCCATGGGCCCAGTAAGCTTGACGTTATTTGTGATTTTTACCAACACAAATTCAAGTCGAAAATTGCTAAATTACACCACGGAGAAAAACGGAATTTGATATTTGTAAAACAGAGAAAAACGGAATTTGACATTTGTAAAACGGAAAACTTTTGTAAAACGGAAAAGGCCTTTACTGGAAAGGTACATGACCAGGGGAGTTGTGATTGTGGTACTCATGCATTATATAAAGGAAGGGGTTACGAGGAACTGCATCCACATTGTAAAATAGGGGGTAATGAGGACTGGTACCCTAACCCTCTCAGCCCCCCCCCCCCCCCTCACACACACACACACACAGCTGACACACAGACACAGACACACACTAGAGCCCAAGTTTAGTTGTGGGGATTTTTTTTTATTTGAAATCTTATCCCTCAAACGTCATAACCCTGAATAATAGATTTGAATGTCTTTAGTTTTTTAATTAATTAAAGAAATCTTTGGGTCCCCAGAAATCTTTTCATATTAATTAAAAAAAACTAAAGCATTCAGAATTCTTATTATTGCAGGGTTATGACTTTGGCGCATAAAGCTTTCAAATAAAAAAAAATCCCCAAAACTAAACTTGGGCTTTAAGATGTTTTGCACAGTTTACAAAATTAATTTTGTGGCGGAGGTGACCTTATATTTTTGTATTTTCTTCTTCTTTGACGAGGAGCTCGTGAATAAACAACCCCCCGGGGGGGGGGGGGGGCAATGTCATTACAAGGTGTACACCATGCGCGTGTGAAAAAAACGCGTATAAGGGTTTTTAAACAGCCGGGCGGTGCGTGTGCGTACTGTGAAAAGGGTATCAAAATCATGAAAAGGGTTTACTTTTAACAGAGGGTTTTCTTTAAAAGGGTATCTTTTCAGACTTGAATACTTGTTTAGGGTATTCAACAGAAGATTTACTGTAAAAGGGTATCTTTTCAGACTTGAATACTGTCTTGTTTTGTGTATTCAACAGACGGTTTACTTAAAAAGGGTATCTTTTCAGACTTGAATACTTGTTTAGAGTATTATGAGATCGACAGATAATTACTTCTTTAGGGTCCATTTTGAAAGTTCGTATATACACGCGCAGGGTGTACACCTTGTAGTGACAGTTTTCTGCTTTACGTTTGGTACCTTTGTTCACTAAAAGTGACAAATCTACAGACTGTTTTTCAAGGTATCCAACACTTAATCTCTAGTCTATGTACTTCAATCCCCCCTTTAAATCATTAAATAATGTGCATTTTATGCTGTAGGTCGGGCAGAAAGCAGTGAGAACCTGAGAGTGACTCGTCAAAATTGAGCTGATTTTTGAGTGTCTCGTCGATGTCTCGGCCTACGAGACCGAGACATTTCCGTCGAGACCGAGACCAAGACGAGACAATTAGCGTCCGAGACCGAGACGAGACACGAGGCACACAAATACTGTCTCGAGACATGTCTCAAGACCGAGACACGTCTCGAGACGCCCAACACTGTTATTATTACATGTACTTGTATGTTAAGTGCATTCGAAAGGAGTTCAAAGCACGCACACTCACACACACACAAACACACACACACACACACACACACACACACACACACACACACACACACACACACACACACACACACACACACACACACACAACACACACACACACACACACACACACACA
>JZLH01S0335966.1:4059-22387 GCA_001188425.1 Eucidaris tribuloides
GGTGGTGGTGTTAGTGGTTGGTGTAGTGGTGGGTGTTGTGGTGGTTGTGGTGGTGGTAGTAGTAGTAATAATGGTCGTGGTGCATGGTGGTAGTAGTGGTGGTAGTTGTGGTAGTGGTGGTAGTGGTAGTGGTAGTTGTGGTGGTGGTGGTGGAACAGTAGTGGCAGTGGAAGTAGTGGTGATAGTGGAAGTGGTGGTTGTGGTGGTGGGAGTAGTAGTAGTAAAGGTGGTGTGTGAAGGGGTGGTGGTGGTGGAAGTGGAGTTGGTGGTGGTATTGGTGGAAGTGGTGGTAGTAGCAGCAGCAGTGGTAATAGTAGTGGTGGTTGTGCACGTGGTAATAATAGTAGTGTAGTAGTAGCCTAGCAGGAGCAGCAGCAGTAGTAGTGGTAGTAGAAGTGGTAGTAGTAGAAGTAGTAGTAGTAGTAGTAGTAGTAGTAGTAGTAGTAGTAGTAGTAGTAGTAGTAGTAGTAGTAGTAGTAGTAGTAGTAGTAGTAGTAGTAGTAGTAGTAGTAGTAGTAGTAGTAGTAGTAGTAGTAGTAGTAGTACGTATACTATACTACTACTACTACTACTACTACTACTACTACTATTGGTGGTGGTGGTTGTGGTGATGGTTCAGGTTTTCAGTCCTTTTAAAATCATTCTGGTAAATGTGTTACAAAATTAATCTCCTGTACTACCTTCATCGACCAATGCTGACGTTTCGAAGAAGAGAGCCCCTATACTGGCAGCGTAGTTCAATCCTTCCTCAGACAAGACTTGCCTCCGGTCCGCCAAATCAGATTTGTTGCCAAGAACACACATTACTGAACAAATGAAATTTAAAAAAAAAACATGAAATCAACAGGTCTTCACTGATTTACTGTTCAAAATGACTTATCCTGTATCAAAATATTATTTAAATTATAATAATATTACTACTACTACTTCTACTATGATTATGATTATGATTATGATTATGATTATGATTACTACTATCATTATTATTATTATTATTATTATTATTATTATTATTATTATTATTATTATTATTATTATTATTATTATTATTATTATTATTATTCTAGAATTAGGGTGTTAATTTGTCCATTCAAGCCATATGTACTTCAAATGTCAAAGTTTGACTGTTTAAATTGAACCTCTACAGTGCGTCTTTTGATAAACAGATTTCATCAACTCTTGTCCCGGCCTACAAATAACGAATAAGCGCCGTATTATTTTGAAGATTTTAAAACACACAGGTAGTTTAAGAATAATGAATAATTCAAACCTAAAAAAAAAAAAAAAAAATTGCATGAACACATGTGTCTGTTTTGTAGTAAACGTATCGACAAACCAAACGTACATCAAACTCGAGTCAATGGTTGGGCTGCGTCATATTTTTTCCTAACTGACGAAAGAAAAAGAATAAAGCTGGATAAATAATTGATAAAATCATTTATGGTGGGTGGAAAGTGAGGGTTACAGCTCTATAAACTGTCCACACAAATTACTCACCGACTGGTCCGTCAATATTTCTTTCTAATTCTGAAATGAAAATCAAACAAATCGATTTAATAGACATTTTTATGGAGAGTCATTGGTGTGAAGGAATTGATGGACTATACAGATTCGATAAACTGACTAGTGGTTCTATGAAATCACTGGGCTGGGAAGTTTGTGAACCCTGGAACCAAGTATTTAGTTTTCTTCTTCTTCTTCTAAATTACTGTCCAACACCCCAATGCAGGGGCCAACCGGACAGAGGGTGCGCAAATGTTAAAAGCGATGCGAGAGAAGTTGAAGTTAGATGCTTTGCTCCTGGATGCTGTGGAGAACCGCTGTTTTGAATGTGTCCTTGTTTTTGTTTTGGGGTGTGCGTGTAGGGGAGGGAGGGGCTATCGAACATTTGGATCAACTTCAGATATCTACCCGACGAAAAAGAATACAATTAAGATTATACCTTTAAGATTATCTCAAGTTACACGACATAATGTAAAGAAACCTTTAACACTACATTTATCATCCAATATCTGAAAATGTGAAACCAACGTGGCATTTCAAAAGTGTAACTTTTCCGTTAATATTTAAATTTCCACTTGAAAGTTGTCTAGCTGCACAAACGAAGTCATAAATAGGCTCGTTTATTTATACCCTGCACCTAATCATGTCTAGTTTCGTACTGTTTTCCTCTCTTTACCTCTTACTGATTTTATTCTTTCGTTTTATCATGAAAAGCTGATTCACAAGCTTGTTGTTGTTTTTTCTTGTTTTTTTTCTTTTTTCTTGTTGTTTCTCTTTGTTTCTCCATTTGTAACCGCCAAAAAGAAACGACCGTGTTGGCCCCTTCATTTATTTGTAATTTGGTACACAAATATTAATGCCACTCTATCTTGAAATTATGCAGAAATAATTTAAACATTAACGTATAGATCAAGTATTGCACACAAAAATAAAATAAAAAATCATGTCTTATAATGTGTGTAGGACAAAGACCCGCCCCCCCCCCTCCGAAAACAATCTTTGTGATTTGCTAACTTGTCACCATGAAGAAATATATATATATATATATATATATATATATATGTTTTATACTCACCATCCACCCACATCTTCATATTTTCAAATGTGCTCTTATCCGTTATATCATAGACTAGGAAGACAGCGTTGGATTTACGATAGTACATGGGGGCCATAGACCTAAACCTCTCCTGGCCGGCAGTGTCCCATAGTTGAAGTTTAACCCGATGATTATCAACATTCCTGTACAGTTAAAGATTAATGTGTAGACTAGTTTCAAGACTCTCATTTCAAGAATAATCCTTGACATTTTGATTGAGGAAACTAAAAAAAGAAGATGAAGAAGGATGAGAAGACGAAGAAGAACAATAACAAGAAGAACAAGAACGAGAAGAACAACATGATGATGATGATGATGATGATGATGATAATGATGATGTTGATGATGATGATGATGATAATGATGATGATGATGATGATGATGATGATGATGATGATGATGATGATGATAATGAACAAAGAAAAGAGAATAGGAGGAGAAAGAGGAGGAGGGGAGCAGGAGGAGAAAGAGGAGGAAGGCAGCGACAAAATAAAAAAAGAAACTACAACTAAGAAGAAACGAAGACGATAACTAAAAAGAAGAAAAGGAGAACAGGGAGAAAGGGGATTAAGAAGAGAGCAACATTATAAGGAGACAAAGAACAAACTGAGAAGAAAAGAAAAGGAAGACGAGGTGGCTCGCGAACCACGAGTTTCGCCTGATTTCGCCATCAATAAAACATGCAATATGACCGTTTGACCCCCAATACCCAATGATCATTTGTTTTAAGTCTGAACAAAATTGATGCACAAAAAATGAAATGAGCGAAAGTTAAACAAAAATTTTAAGAATTATGATGCACATGGCCTCATATCATTTGACCTTTTGACCCCTAGATGATCTTTGACCTCATCATCCTCATCAACACACATGAGGTATTTTCCAAGGATCGTTTGTACCAAATGTGAACAGAATTGATGCAGAAATAAAGAAATGAGAGCAAGTTAAAAACTTAAACATTTTCTTAACTCATATGATTTGACCTTTTGACCCCTAGATGACCTTTGACCTCATCATTCTCATCAACACACATGTTGTATTACCCAAGGTTCATTTGTATCAAGTATGAACAGAATTGATGCAGAAATAAAGAAATGAGAGCAAGTTAAACAAAAACTTTAACATTTTCGTAACAGACTAGCAGACCAACAGGAAAAGTGATTACTAGATCTCTGCCAAACTTCGTTCAGGCGAGACAAAAAAGGGGTGGGTATAGAGGAAACAACAAGAAGATGGAAACGATGAAGAAATGGAAGACAGAAGGAGGAGGAAGAAAGGGAGTAGACCCAGCATGGTTAAAGCTCCCAAATCAATTGCTTCCATGAAGGATTAGCAGAGATTTGATTGTTATTTGCACTTCGACACTTTGGGGGAATGGGGAACAATATAGGCAACTATAAATCACTTACATTTTGAATGTGAAGAATGATGCACCAACGGTCGGGCTGACCTGACGACTAAATATCTTGCCAACGTATCTCACCACTATACTCGTCTTACCGACACCTACAGAAAAATTTAAAGAAATGTATTTAACAGTCATTAAATGAATAGGAATATGCACCAAGACAGTGTGAATATTACATTCAATATGATAACGGACAATATGTCATTTAGTCAAATATGAGCAAATCCATCATTAGGCCTCTCTCAGACTCTTCATGCGAACTGTCAAAAGCAGGATTGATCTCATCGATTCAGATTTGTCTTCTGGAAGAGCGTTCTGCAATTTCTCCCTCTTGGTTTTTCTCTCCAGTCTGCCTTTGATTATAAATGTTAGAATATGGCTGAGGGAGTATAGTCGAGGCCAACCAGGATTAATTACGTTTATGTCAGTATATGTCAGTTATCTTTTTCTGGTTTGTTTATTCTTCTAAAACTAGGGATAGAATTAAAAAAAAAACTGAAATCAAATACCCTTTCTCCTCATGATGAAGTTACTTTTGCAATTTGATCCGGTAACAAAATAAAAACAGTCCATTATATTTTATCAGTTAACTTTCCCAATTGCAATGACTGGAATTTCAGTTGATCTAATCAGACGAGCATATTAGACCTACTTTCTTTGATATAAACTTGAAAAAGTTGTGAATTTCATCTTCTGAAAAAAAAACTTCGATTACCTTCCTTCCCAAGAACGACAACTTTTGCTTCCAAAGCCTTCATCTTGCAGTTCCAAATGAATGCTTATACTTGGTGATGGTTGCGGGACTGTGAGGTATCAAGGCAATCCTTCGAAATGTGGATAAGTCTGCGCTTGATGATTTCCACAAATTACACAGTGGACATTATCCATCAGCATTCATGTGGTGATGTCATGGGTAAAAATCCCGAAGAGGTTTACTCTGTTTCCAAATCATTGATGTCACACGCTATTAGTTGAGTTTTGTTCATTCGACATCTTAGACACTAATCGTCAATCTGTCCTCAAATGTAGATTATAGGAACCCTGTCCATATAAACATAAACGGAGACATAATTACTTGAACGTTACATGAAGTCAAGGATAAAAGTAAAGGTATAAAGTAAAAAGTAAGGTTATACTCTTGTGCTGCGCAAAGGTTGTCTCGCACGCTATCGCATATTACCCTCTGATTAATACCTCTGCACATAATGTGTGCCACCCCCATTTTCCTGAGGAGTATTCCGCTAGCCTGGCTGCCTATAGGCGCTCAGGATCTAATTTATTCACAAATGACATTTTCAGTCCTTTCAAGTACCTGTATATAGGCCTACTAGATGGAGGTTATGTGGATGAATCTTATCCAAGGTTACAAACGATATACGAGGGGGGTTCGAAGTTCGAACCGAGGATCTCGTAATCGGGAAATCACGGCCTGACCCATTAAGACATTTCCTCTGAACCATACGCGTACGCAGGGGGGTGTTTGGGGTGTTCAAACCCCCCCCCTTTGCGGAAAGGGGGTGTTAAACACCCCAAAACACCCCCCTTTTCACCCGTATTCTCCCCTTTTTTCACGATATCACCGCCCTTTTATCGTCAAAAGTGGGGTGTTTGAAAATGTGAAATAATGTTTTTTGGGGAGGGATCTTAGAAGAAATTCTTTTTCGTAACACCCTACGCCCTCCCCCCGTCCCACTGAGCGAGTCTTTCGGCAGGTTGGCGGACCGGTGAAAACAATTTAAGGGACCTTTGGTTTTGGAATAAAAAATTTTTGTCACTACACCCCCCCCGCCCCCCCCCCCCCCGCTCGAGGCGAGTTTTCGGCGGCTGGCGTGACCGGGGAAAATTTCGGACTTTCGTTTTGGAAAAAAAAACTTCGTCACTACCCCCCCCCCCCCCCCCCGCTGAAGCGAGTTTTCGAGGTTGGCGTTGACCGGGAGAAATTTTTGGACCTTCGTTTTGAAACATAAAAAATTCGTCACTACCCCCCCCCCCCCCTCCCCTCGCTGAGCGCGTTTTCGGCGGCTGGCGTGACCGGGAAAAATGTGAACCGTAGATTTGGCCGCGGATAAGCACCCCCCTTGACAAAATCCTGCGTACGCCTATGCTCTGAACCTTTCTCAGCCAAATTAATGCACTCCAACTTTTTGTAAGATCAATGTGGAAATCAACTCCGCGGTATAATTGTCACTAGTAAATGAAATTTGAGCCAAGAATGCCTCCCCAAGGCGTCATGGCTCAGTGGATAAGGCTTCGGTTTCTCGACCTAGAGGTCCGTGGTTCGAATCAGCGCCGGGCCATGGCGGTTGTGTCCTTGGGTAAGGCACTTTATCCCCATTACCTCGTCCCTCGGATAGGACGTAAAGCTGGAGGTCCCGTGTTGAGACAGAAACACCCTATAACAGACCATACCACATACCACGTAAAAGAACCCATCGAAAAGAGAAGGGTGTTGTGGTTACATATCCATATGCAAAATCTACCCGGGACAGGATGCCTGAGGGTAACAGTGATTAAGTTCGCTTTTCTAGTCCCTGTCATCCGAAATGATGACAAAGCAATGATAATAATAAATTGCGAAATGACATCTGCAGAAGTTCCGCGGAGGCGAGCAGGCAAGTGACCTCTATCAAAAGATATTTGCAGATTGAGTGCATTCCGTTTCAATGCACACCCACAAATTTGTTTCAAGCTTCAGAAATTAGTAAGAAGATGTTTTCAAAAATATTGATTAACCAACCTAACACAGAGTATTGATAATGCAGCAACTCAATATGCAAATTTATGACACTTGCTGTACATGTTATTCAACGGATATATCATTGATTGAAAATTATTACATAAATTGTCACACCCAACAAATAATACAATCAAAAAATATTATTAACACCAAAAATTATATGAAAATAAAGATTAACATGAAATAAACTAATTCACTTTTGATGGTAAAGATTAAAAATGGAAGTTTGCATATTAACTTGCTATAAATTCTGTGAAAAGTGACAAACAACCACGTAAATATTCTGAAATTTCGAGGACGAACGGATGACGGATGCCGCGTCAATGGTATCAAGCCCAAAATAAAGCCAACCACATAATACTTTACGCAAATAACTTACTTTGTATTATCTCAGTTATCAGTGTTTTAAGTCCACGATTATTGCTATATATAGCTCCAAAATGAATCACATTGTATTTGTGTATACTATAAACTTAATTTACGATTCTAAATAAGTTATTTAGAAACTATTCCTGCTATTTTTTTTAATGTTTAAAATTTGTCAAACAATCAATGCAACTTTCCTTGCAAACTTAATTAAGATATTGTAAATGTAAAAAAAAATACTTAAATTCTTTATACTTATACTAGCTTACGAAACTTTTGAAGAATGAACAAAAAGCACGAAGTAACGGAAAATTATAGAACATTCAAATAAGAATCTGATTACCTTTGAACCATTTAACTCAGTCATCACTTGAAGAAATGCATTGCTTTTCAATAGTCATCAGTTTGAAGTTAAAAAGGTTTTCTCACCGCACCCTAACAGGCCATGTATAATTGCCAAGAACCTTTTATATAGGTCAGAATTGTGCTAATATGCACCAATGTCGCTATTGTGGCCAATTTACGAACCATTTTTTCTGATAGTATACATTTATTTGACAAAATGTCTAAATTACATCATGTAAATTTTCACCTCATCAAAAAGAACGTTCAAGAGCGTCCCGGATTTAAGAAGAGTATGCAAGACAGGCACCCAGGTTTCTCGAAGTTTATTCAACAGACACGTTGGAGTACACTGCAAATAATGCATCCACACATAATTATGATCACATTTGACCGACCTATAATGATAATATATTCGAACTGATTTGTTTAGTCTTGTCTCGCCCCGTTCCAGAGTCCATGTCACAAATTCGCTATAATCGACAGAACAGGAAAGGCTATTACAGCGATACAAAAAAATAATAACTCGTACAATAAATCATTGAAATACTGTACTTACGTGGAATTAATAAACGTGGATCCGTGGTATGTTTTTTCTTTTCTTCGTTGGTTGTCGCTACTAATTTATGGCACTGGTAAAAATGAAGCAAACATGAAAAGGTCCCATAACAAAGAACTAGTTCCGCTTTTGTGAATTCTCTTGTCCGTTTTTATCTCGTTCGCATGGAAGCGACGCGCTATATATCATAGATTCCACTGTGTGTTACATTTCACGAGATATTTGGAATGGACTTCGAACCGATTAATCAGGCTTAGTATAGTTTAAACAAACAAAACTGTTGGCGGCTATAATTGACCCAATAACACGTAATAGGGCCACGATTTATGCAAAGAACAAATAATGTATTGCGGAAAAAAATACAAATAATATTTTTACACCATTATTCTGACCCAAATTGCAACGTTTACATTATTTCCCATTTTTAATCAAATATATTAGTTTTTAATTGACATTTGAAATTAATTTTAGTATCAGTGCATTCCTACATACCATTTCAGGAGATAAATTTCTGAACACAGCAATGTACCCATAGAGTTGATAACTTTTAGATTACAAGAAAGTCTTAAAACATGAAATTCTACCCTGAGAGGGAGACGGGTACTCATTCTTCCGGCAAAATTTTCGTTGAACGTATTCCTTTCTCTTTGTACTTTCTTTCTTTTGTTCTTTTTTCTTCCTTTATTTCTTCATTTTCTATCTTTCTTTCTTTCCTCCTTTTTCTTTCTTTCTTTCTTTTACTACACAAATGTTTCAAAAAGTGGGCATACCGGAGTTAAAACTCTGCTTCAAGGTATTGGGGGGGGGGGGGAGACGGGGATGTGCCCTCGATTTTTTTCTGGCGGATCGTCCCCCCCCCCCCCCTCGATTTTTTTCTGGGGGATCGTCCTCCCCCGTCGATTTTTAAGATGTAATATTATTTGTTTTTTAATAAATTTCGTTATCTGGCGAACCTATTCAAAAGATCAGATGTGGGAGGAGGGGGATTTCAGAGTCACATTTTCCACTTTTGAACAATGTTTGTATCCTCGGGCCTTATTTTTCCCCGCGCGATGGTATTAACATTTCGCCATCCGGTGTTTCGTACCCCCCCCTCCCTCTACCCCCCCCCCTCACTCGTTACATGAAATCTCCGCTAGCTCTTGGACTTGCACCGGATGAATATCGAAATACCCTCTAAAACTAAAATGTTAAATGAACATTTAAAAGGGCAAAAAGTGACAACACTTTAAATGTTGCATTTAACCTTTCTGCCAGCTGCTATAACCTCCATAAAGTGTTGTCACCCCTCGGCCCTTTCAAAATTGAAATTGCATCGTACTTCATTCATTTACATTTTATAGCAAAGGTTTCCAACACATCAACGACCCACGCACCCTTCCAAGATCAATGGGTTTGACAAGGATATTCAATGACATCAAACTCTGAACTGTTTGTTCTTTTTTAAAATACGTTATGAACTATGATTTTTTTTGTAAGGGCCTTGTTGAGATATTAAATAGTATACGTAATAATGTGGGTGGTATACAGCGTGTCCCAGAAAAAAATGTCCCTCTCGTAGACAACAGAATAATTACAAAGTCTCGCTTCATTGGTTTTGAGTATACAGGCTCTTATGTAACAGCAGTGCTTTCCGGCCCTGCATTCCAAGTTTACTAAAACAGAAATGCACACTACAGATGCATGCATTATTCCATACTTCACTTTCATGTCAATGACTGTGTTCTTGTTGTTATTAAGTAACTAAAGTCAAGTTCATTCACTTTTTTAAATGAAAACTAATCAAAATTCAGTTCCACTGTTTCCTTACATAGGATGTGTTCCATTTAAAGTTTGTCCTTCAATGTCCGGCTTGTGCACCTTTATTGTTCTCTTGCACATCCTTCCATCTGATTACCCCGGGTGATTACCATTCAGGTTGATGCATTGATGAAGCACTGCAAACTTGGAATGGACTGAAAAGCAATGCTCTTACATAATGGACTGTGTATTCAAAACCAACGAAGTGAGACCAGTGAAAGTTTCACAGAAGTTAGAAAACAAAATGAGCTTTTAAAATATGTAAACTTAATTGAGCATAAAACCAGATTTTGGTAATTATTCTCTTGTCTACGAGAGGGACTTTTTCTGGGACACGCTGTAGTTTTACTTAGAACAGCGCCACCTGATGTTAATATCTTCTCCATAACAGACATGACAGATGTTTCACGGGGGTTCCCCTCTGTCTGTTCCGCCCCTCCCCTTCTTTGGTCCATTTCCTAACCCGACTCCATACACGTCCACCTCCTTGGCCAAAAGTGAGAGGGGTGTTATTCTCACCCTGGAAATTACCCCATGCTCTCTCCCCTCCAGGGGCGTCGATCCATGTTTCGGAGTTGGGGGGGGGGCAAAAGTGACAAAAATGTCCAAATTATAATTCAAAATTTTGCGGAAAAATTGACAATATTTTGTATGTTTAATAGTATTTTTATGCCATGTTTTATGGTTTTATAGTGCTTCCCATCGCCTTTTTTAATACAATATTCCGTGGTGTTATATAGGAACATTTTGCAAGTTGGTCAAAATAATGGTGGCAAATCATGATATGTTGCCCCCCGCCCCCCGCCCACTATTTTCTGGGGCGATCGCCCCTCCCCCCCCCACGATCGACGCCTCTGCTCCCCTCTCTCCTTCTCTATCTGAACAGTTTTGTTAAATCGTGAAATTTCATATGCTGTGTTTTTGATACATGATTGGGGGTAGTCCTCAACTTGGGGTAAAAACTATTCTAGAATCAATTCAACTATGCAGGGATTCTACTGTGACTATTTTGTAGTCAAAAGTTGATTCATTTTAAAATAATGTCCATCAGTATGCCTTGTACCAGACAAATTTGTAGTGCAGCCTTCGTGGGGATTAAATCTATCGTGCCCCGATAAAATTAAACTGCTGGCCTGTTCATGTTTGATTCTCCTTAAGTAAACAAACTCAAGACAGATCCTTCAAACCAGGAGATCCACTCCAGCTGGTGTATACATTTGGTTCTAAAGGCATTTTTTATTTTTCCCAGTCATGTCACTCAGCTTTAAGGCCAAAATTCAGAAATTTTGAAACTTTGATTTTTCACAAAATTGTGGGGGGGGGGGGATGATTTGTAATAGGACAGCAGTGATGTCTGCTATAGTGGAAATAAAAATCATGTCGTTATGCAATTTTCAGTGAGTTTAATGTTGTTTTCTAATGTATGCTGGGACTGTTTTGCAACATGTTTGTAAAGAGAAGATGAGCACTCTCTTAGAAAAAAAAGGTGCTGATAAGAACCTCTCCTTGTCCCGTATTTGGAACCTTTTAAGGTTCTTCAAAGAAGCAGAAAAGGTTCTAATGATTCTTAGAACGTTTTTGGTAATTAATGAACACTTGAGGTTCTTTGTACACCTTTGGGAGTTCTGATATTAAAGAACCCATACAAAACAGTACGGTTCTTTATACTTCTAAGACCCTTACGTTCTAAAAAAACCGAAAGGTTTCCTGTAGAACCAAAGATGGTTCTAACGAACCATTTAGAACCCTTTCTGCTTCTTTTAAGAACCTTAAAAGGTTCCAAATATGGGACAAGGAGAGGTTCTAATCAGCACCTTTTTTTTTCTAAGAGTGCATATTTTGGTCTACTCCTCAACTTGGCGCTGTTGTTGTTGTTGTTGTTGTTGTTATTAATGTTTGTGTTCGATCTATGTGTGTTGTTTTTTTTTTTGGGGGGGGGGGGTTTGGGAGGCGGGAGTATTCTATTGATACCCAAGTAAGACAATTGTGAGTGCAACGCCCGAGCCCGCTCACACATATCAAGTGTATTGGAGGCGGAACTAAAAAAAAGTTGAGTTTTATGAGATTAAGAATGTTATATTCTTGTACATCTGTATACGTAGATAAAGAAAATGAGAAAGGCAATGTAATTGCGATTGGAACTGAAGATGGAAGCGCTAAAGAAGAGAAATAAAGGGAAAAAACCGAACAAGAAGAATAAGAAGAGTAAGAAGAAGCAGAGCATGCAGAGTGTATAGAGGAATCCGATATCATTATGATTCTACGTCCATTGTCAAACCATCGTTTATAGTATCTATGGTCAAACTCTTATTGACGCTCTGCGAGCTAGGAGGGGAAATTCCCTTATCTCCTAAGCTTCTACGTCCTTTCAGCTGCCCCCATACTTTTTCCATAGATCGCATAAGAGTTCGAAACCCCCCCCGGGGGGGGGGGGTACTTGCCTAGCAAGGTGAACGGGAGTGTGCCGCTCTAATAGGTGACTTTTTCGCGAAAAATCCTTAAAAATGGGTAGGCCTATGGCTTTTGGGAAAAAAATCCTTAAACATGGGTCATGATTTTGAAATTGTACGATTCACACTAGATATTTTCGCCTATTTCATCGCTAAAATGCTAAAAAAAATGTCACTTTAGTCTTCACAAAAACCCTTAATATTATAATAGGTACCATTTTCCGCCAAAATGACCCTTTAAAAAAAGGTCTGGTTTTTCGACTTCAGCGGCACCACCCCGTCGGAACCAAATCTGAGTACCTACCCCCCCCCCCCGGGGTTGAAAAACCCCTCCCTTGCTCCCCTAAAAAAATGAATAAATAAAACAAATAAACAGATAAAAGGGAAAACAAAAGTAATTAATTAATTTAAAAAATGAGGTCACATAATATGCCAATGTAATAATTTCGTTGGGTCAAATGTTTTGAATTCAGAAATTCCACTGATTAAAAAATATCATTACATCAGAGGAAATGGTTCCACGTTGGAGAAATTCGCGTATTGGATATACAGTAAGTCACGTCCGTGGACTGGTGGATGCGTGGTTTAGTGGTATAGTAATTTGTTGAAGCGAGCGCTTCTGCAGGCTACATGGTATCCTTGTTTGAATGTAATCGCGATATGCGCTATCGATATCGCGATAGTGTGTGTACGTATGACGTCATGCAACTGTAGGCGTCAAGAACGCCGCCATTGCACAGAGAAGACGTTAATATTTGTCTCTGGGTTTCATATTGTATCACCAAAATCTGGTCACATCGGCGTGTCGTTCACCAGTAAACTCGTATAGTGGGTAGGAGAAACATAAAGTGGAACGTTCGTTTGGTTATTTTTATTACAAGTACCTATCATTGTATGTTTATATCTGAATCCCTACCGGTGACATATCCGGAAGTCACTACTCAGGGGCGTAACCGAACAGGTTGAACTATTCACAATCACAAAAATGGGAACGAAAGATGACGAGTACGATTATTTATTTAAAGGTGAGTTTACAGTAAATTGGACGTGAAAATAACAATAACTATCATCTGGGTATCAGTACTGTATAAGTCAAACCTCCATACGAACTGTACAATTGTCGTAAACGTTGAGTATTGCTCGGTGAATTGTCCGAAGTGAAGACCCAAAATGAATGCCCAGCTGACCTACCGGCGATTCGCACTGGTACGCGAAGAAGTCGGGCAGGCGAGTGTGTACAGTGGAGGGTGATTCGTCAGATTTAGTGGGTGTGTGATGAGGCATGGGTGGCGAAGCGAGAGTGTTCTTGATACTTAATTTCGGCACAAAAAGTAATGTTGAGCAGATCAATCGCAACTACTACCAGAACACTGACTAACACATTTGTCTGAATTGAGAAATTTAGTTTGCATGGTTTGCGTTGCGGCTGTTTTGCTGTTTGTGTCGTTTCGTGTGATTGTCGAGTTACAAACAGAATTCAGTTCAGAGCAATACTAGTGTAGAATACTCCGCACATTCGTGAGAGACTGAGAGTGCTAAGTAACCATAGACATGCATTACAATGATATGTGTTGATATGTGTACTGACGAATTAAACCACAGTCTAACGTTATGGGTAGCACGTACTCGCGAGATCAGAATGTGCGGGGTATTCTAACGTTACAATTTCTAAATCTAAGCCCAGAATTCTTGGCAAACCTGCTGTAGGGACCAGCCAATGCAATGTAAGTACAATAGCAATTCCAAATACCATTCAAAATAATTCTGGGTATGTTCTTGCATACCAGCTCTCTCCAATCCTTGTTCATTTGATGAAAAACATGTACATTTTGGACGAAAACATATAGATCTATCAGCGATTGTTTTGTATACAGCGGTCTTCACGCTGCGCTAACTAACGGTGCATACGGTGCACTCACGCAATCACGGCTCTGAATGTAGTTATCGATCAACAAGTCTGTTGCATAGTTGATATGAGGAATACTACAGAACGTTTTTCATCGTAGCAATCCTTGTGCTACATGTAACTTCGTTCAGAGCTGTGAGTGTGTGCGCGCCAATTATGTTCCGCTAGTTAGCGCAATGTGAAGACCGTCTTACATGAAACAATCACTGAACACGGGTGTTTTTGGCCAATATTTTGTCCAAAATGTACGTTTTTCCATCAAATGAACAAGGATTGGAGAGAGCTGGGCATGTGTGTGTAACAGACCAGCATACTGTAAAGTGTAAACAATCTGCTCCTTATGCCACTATCACAGATAATTAGGAATGTCGTTAAACACATGAGCATGTTGGCGTGGACTCGATAATCAGCCCATGCCCCATGCCATGGTTAAATATCAGTTATACATGTACATGTATATCTAGTATCCAACAGAAACAGAAAGTTAAATCTGGCTGTAACCTTCTCATGACTTCGATTTGCTTTGAATAGGTGCTCATGCCTGCCTGTCCATGCATGTGCGCTACCACTCATGGGAGCGGTACAGAGAATGCGCTGTGAGACTGCGTGCGATACTTTTCCATGGCCAGAAAAATGCACAATTTCTGAATGAATTTATGAAGCAATTTGAGCTTATGTTACCCGCCTGATTTCTTTAGTTCAGGCATGAACAGTTTTGTTTCTTGCATTAAAAAATTCTAAAAATATAGGTGCCAGCTGTTGTTGGATTCTTGGAACCCTTTTCCATGTCTTCACACATGATTGAACATTTAGCTAGAGGAGAATACAGGCAGCTGTAAGGGGTAATATAGCATCTATTGCACTATATTCCCTTTACTTGTATGGGTGGCGTGCATATGAAGATCTAGATGTTGGTTCAATCATTGATTTCAATACATGGCATAGGTGTGATTTCTGCCTTGTACAGGGAAACCCCGTTATAACGAGGTTGTCGGGACTGCCGATTTTACCTCGTTATAACCGGTACCTCGTTGTAAACGTTCACATAATGTATCACACAAAATATAACATGTATGGGACTAGGCATTAAACCCATCTGTTTACTGCTTTTCCTACTTGTTCTGCACCAAAACTGTGAACAGAAAACTAATTATTTTCCATTTATATACTCATCCGAAGTAATAAAGAAAACTAGATCTTGAAATAAAGCAGCAACCTCCACGCTCGTAACTTGCGTAGAGTACTGTGTACAGGAGGCAGGCTTTGTGTGTGTGACAGATGAATGTACATGTACTGTGCAGTAGTGTGTATTACACACACACACACTTGTTGATTTGTGCATGGCTGCGTGGCAGGCTGAAGTGCGATGCGCTCAGATATGATTAAGCAATTTTTGCGTCGCCAAAATTTAGAATTTGGTCAGCGCACGATGCGACTTTCGTTTCCTCGTTTTAACCGGGTGAATTTCTTATGTTTTTCTTTGTTAATGGGTTGAGAAATATACCTTGTTATAAGCGAAATCTCGCAATAACCGAGCTCGTTATAAATGGTGCTTCTTTCCATTGAACAGCACGTAAATGAAAACGGGACCGAGACAATCACCTCGTTAAAAGCGGTACCTCGCTATATCCGAGCTCGTTATAACGGGGTTTTCCTGTACTGAGGATAACCAACAAAGGGTGTCCTGTATTACTTGGGCCAAGTAGTTTCTCATGTCGTCCGGGGGGGGGGGGGGGGCACTCGACTTACAAAGTGATACCTATGTGCCGCACCGAAATAAAAAATCGAGGGGCTCTGGAACGGACTTGAGCGAAAAATGGGGGTCTCTGGAACTGTACCGCTGTTTGCGGCGCGGCTGAGCGAAAAATCAGAAGCGAAACAGCAAATTTGAGGGTCTCTAGAACTGGAAAAATCAAAAATTTTCTGTGACTTCTGAAATTGAGATGCTCTGGAACGGAAATTTGGGCTGAGAACGGAAATTTGGGCTGAAAGTGGGGGTCTCAACCGTGGCACATACGTATCACACAATTATCTTCTTTGACTATGATATTTCATGCATTTTGAGAACATTTCCAAATAAATATCAAAAAATGAAAAACTAAGTGTGTATTTTGTGTTACAGCTCGTTTTTAGCCTTCATAGTTCATGGGCAGGTGAATTTTTAAAAAGATTGTGCTGGAACATGCCCTGTAAAACATTTGTGTATGACTCTTCCCTCTTCCCCCCCCCCCCAACCAAATGTGGTTGTGTGTACCTATATATTGGTGTGTGTGTGTGTATTGCGTGATATTAAATATTCACTTGCATTCTGTATGGACAAATGCTTTTGCTGGTTGTGTCGAAATGTTATTACATGTACATCTAGACCTTATCATTTATCAATGTTACTTCTCAATTGCTTTTTCTCTGCAGTTGTTCTAATTGGAGATTCTGGTGTAGGAAAGAGCAACCTCCTGTCAAGGTTCACCCGAAATGAATTCAACCTCGAAAGTAAAAGTACAATTGGTGTCGAGTTTGCCACAAGAAGCATACAGGTCGACGGCAAGACGATTAAAGCCCAAATATGGGACACAGCTGGTCAAGAAAGATACAGAGCCATCACTAGTGCGTAAGTATCCACCTTCTTACAGTGAAAACTGGGGAAAGTAAGTACGATACTAAGGCTGCAGTCAAACAGATATTTGTGGGTATCCGCCCACCAAAGTCAAAACCGGATGGAATTTTTCGGATTCGGGTATCCTACAAAAATGGGACTACGCATTGTCAATAAAAAAAATCATCGAAAGTTACAGGAAAAATACGGCTATAAGTGGCCAAAATATCATGAAATTCCAGCAAAATATGCATTTACCTTTGCAGGTGCGATATTTAATTCCCTCCAGTTTGCTGTTTACCTAGTAAATTTTCACTCCTGTTCCACTGTTCTGTGCATGCATGCAAGCTGCCATCTTGGCACTGTCGCCCCTATGCCGTTGGCGGCAGTATTTACCAGCTCCAAACAGAGAGCTAGAACTCACCCTTTGCAAAATGGCAGTTTGCATGCACAGAAGAACAGTATAAACAGAAGTGAAAAAATCACATGGTAAACAGCAAAATTGAAGAAAGTAAATATCGTGCCTGCAAAGTTTAGTGAACATTAAGTTGAATTACATGAACAAAGGCTTTATTTTGGTCACTTACAGCTGCATTTTGTCCTCCTCCTCGTGGGGATTTATGGACAGCTTTGTAGTCACATGTATTGAAAAGTTGGTTATGACTTCATGTCATACTTTATGGCAACGGATATCCGACCACCATCCGGTTTTTACAGTCGGGTACCCAGATATACACCATATTCGAGATATTGCAGGCCTATATGGTACACTGATTTACAAGCCAATTGTTGATTTGGGGAACTATGAGGTATGTTGGTAAAGTTCTAGGAGAGGTGTCAAACAAGGAGTTTTCCCCTCTGAAATAATCGCCCTCAAGTCTAGCACACTTTCCCATCCTTCTCTGCCTCACCTCTGTGCACTAGTCCTGGAAGGATACTTCCAGGATCCTCTGCAGCTCCATTGTAACAGTCATCTTGATGCCGTCCACGTCTTCAAAATGGTTCTCCCTTGAGCTTGGGGAAGAGAATAAAAATCACAAGGAGCCTGGTTGGCTGAGTAGGGAGATTGCTCCAGCATGGTAATGTCATCTGCTAGGAACTGTCAAATGCTCAGGGCACTGTGAGCAGTTGTGTTGTCATAGTGACGCATGACGTTGCCAAGGTTGAAGACAACAAGATAGTTGATGTCAAATGCCAAAGTCATGTTGGTCGCATTCTTCAATGTTACGGGCATTGTCCAGCGAGTTGTCATAGAGCCAGACGTTCAACCAATACATGTACATACAAAGATTGTGTGGCATTTACTTCATTCATTGAGCGAGAAGAGGAGAGAGTTGTGGCAGACTGGTGGGACAGCTGGCTGCTTCACCATGACAACACGCTTGCTCACAATGACCCGAGCGTCTGACAGTTCCTGGTTGAAAAGACCACGTGATAATAGAGCAACTACCCTACTAGTGTTGCATGACTCTAGGCTTTTTTGGAGTCGACTAATCACCGATCAAGAGTCGTGACTCAGACTTTTTGCCAACTCTCAGCGATCAGTTTGGTTAGTGTGATAGGTAAAA
>JZLH01S0336022.1:4305-16007 GCA_001188425.1 Eucidaris tribuloides
GCCTTTTATAAAGTTATGTAGCCCTTTGTCTACAACATAGGAATAGAAATGTTCAACCTGAAATCTGTTCGTCATCTAATTCACGGATTACACATTATTTTCAGACTCTCTTGGGGTTCTTGTTACAATATGCAACTTATACTAGACAAACACGATTTTGCGTCATTGCAGAAAATTCAATATATCTCAGGATTGACACAACCAAATGAAATGAAATAAATTGCAATGAAAAGTATGATCTTTTAGCTTTATGACAATATCCAATTTGACTAGGTTGTATATGATTTTCATATGTTTAAAAATAATTTCCTATTGGACAATTTTTTCTGGGACACAGTGTATGTCAACGACATCATAACTTACCTACAACGTATGGCCCGCGTATGCGGGACGTATGATCATACGCTGGCATACGTCGAAAAATTTTGCGCCTGCACAAAATTTTTCGACGAACTCGTCGTACTACGACGTATACCAGCGTGCTTCAGCGTACACATAACTTATACAAAACTTATACAGAACTTACCCGTAACTTATTCAACGTATGACAACGTATTCGCAAAAAATTTTCATACGTCGTCATACGCTGGCTAAATCGTCGAGGTGTGCCCAGCGTGCTTCAGCGTGCACATAACTTATACAAAACTTACCCATAACTTATTCATCGTATGACGACGTATTCGCCAAAGTTTTCATACGTCGGCATACGCTGGCTAAATCGTCAAGGTGTGACTGCACCATTAGCAACTTTCTTCAGAGCGCCTATTCTTTGGCCAGCTCTGCATGCAATAGACTGGTAAGTTTCCTATCTATAGTTACTCCTAAGATATCATTGTCATCTCTTGTACCAAGAGGACTATTGTCAGAGTACAAATTCAGTTTTAATCACGTTAATGGGGTTTTCTTCCTCGAAATGGATATCGTGTTACACTTAGAAGATTCGAATCGATAGGTCTGTGTTAATTTTCTCTGTATCTAATCCTTGTTTTGTTTGAAGAAATCCGAGCAAATAGTGTTGAATAGTCAGCATAGGTATAGCTTAATCTCAATCGCACACATTTACAAGATCGTCAATGTACATAGAGATTAGTAGACCTAATACTGAAATCTAGCTTTCTGCCAGAGAATTCATTAACGACACCCGAATCTTAAAAAAACACGCGATTTACTTGTACGTATGCAGAGAAAAGGTCGATCAGCGCATTTTAAAGACGCTGTACGGTGGAAGACCCATTCAAAAATTGTCAAACTTTGCTATCTGACATATCTGACAGTGTTGGAATGGACAAATAAACACCCAACAACACAAAAGTTCAGACAGTTATGCTGTTACTTGTGTTATGTACACTATAAACATTGGCACACAAATTAAATTTCAGCCGATGAAAATTTCACAACAAAGCAGTCTATGGGGTAAAATTGGAATAGTCTCTTAATGATATTTACTTTTGTTAAAAGCACTTAATGAGCATTTTAAACTGTATTTTTCAGGGCTTCATTTTTAGACCTTTATCAAAGACACTAGTAGCATGGGGAATCATGTAGTCACACTTTCAAAAAAAGTGAATGAAGAGTTTCATAGCAAAACCCAATATATCCATTTTAGGCAAACTGAGATGAAATACACTTTTTGTTGTGCAAATAAAGAGCATGGTAGAAATCTCAACTTAGGTGAAATGCTGTTATGTAATGATACCATTACAGTTGAAAATTTACATAAATCTACATATATGACATTTTAACAAAATTGATTGATTTAATTGTATGTTTATGGCAAAATGCCATATATCCATAAATCGTGTCTCTGCAAAGTACCCTATATCCAGATTGAATTCCGATCTAGGAGACGAGACGGAGCATCTGATCAATGTCTTTCCGTGCACTGCATGCTAGCGCGCGCCTGGCCTGCCTGAGGTCACTTTACAACTGTAGAATTTTATGGGTGCCTCCATTTTGGGCATGATATGCACGCTGATTGGCTGAGTGGATTGAGTTTTGACATGAAAGTCATGTGGATAAATTGAATTTTGCCATGAAACCACGTATTTTTCCAAATCACCATATCACAACTTATGGTGAATTTTTCAAAAAAAAAAATGCTAGCATGCACCTGGCCTGCCTGAGGTCACTGTGCGTCTGTAGAATTTTAAGTGCGCTGCCATGTTGGGAATGATATGCACGCTGATTGGCTGAGTGGATATATTGGGTTTTGACATGAAAGTCAGGCGGCGTTTATTGGGTTTTGCCATAAAACTGCGTTTTCGAAATCACCAAATTAGACGTTAAAGTAAATTTAAGAAAAAATGAAAATGCACACCTATAGCCCTCTCGCTATACAACATTTTGCTTACCATTTTAGAAAAAAATTGAAAAAAATGGCGTTTATTGGCTATTGCTACGAAACTCTTCAAATATTGTTATACGATGCCTTTAATGTCTCGACGCGCGAGTGTGCGTTTAGGCGCTCACACGCGTGAGTGAGGATCTGACAGTTGACCTTTAACTTGACTTTTATCCCTGCTAAATTTGATCATCTTAGTTCATTCCACTGATGACATCCATGAGATATGGACAAAAAACAACGATTTTGATAGATGACGTCATAGATGGCGTCACGGATGATAACATAAGGTAAAATTTATTGAACCATAAAAATGATCAAACATTTATAAACTGAAACATCATATACAATTCTTAAATACAATGGTTAAGGTCCCCTACAAAGCTTGAAGGCTTAATTTATGGCACAAAATGAAAATGACAACACTAAAAAAAAAAAAAAAAAAAAATAGGGCAAAATGATGCTATGGCACATGGATCTGGAAACTTGCAAGGTCTTTAACTGAAATATCGTCTCCACAAACATTGGGGAGAAACAAGATATAAAAAAAATATTTTTAAAAAAATCTAAATAAATTAAAGATGATCAGCGGAGACGTAGATCACTAATGGGGAGGGGGAAATGGGATATTAAAGGAGAAATAACAATAGCACCAGACAAATACGTATTGCGAACATTACTACCCTCCCTACACTCCAAGGTATTACAACATACACTATATGCATTTTGACTTGAGTTGAAGGGGTCTTTCTACAATGACGTCCTAATGAAGTTTATAATTGGAAAATAACATCATTTGAAAAGATATTAATGGACAATCTTTTTTCCTTCCTTCTCCAATGCGGAGAGATTATCAAATGCAGGCGCACCCACGGCAGAGGGGCTGGAACATAAGATTTAACCTTTTTTGTCTCCATGTAGGGGTGTGGGGTTAATTTACACTAGCATTGTAATTCGGTATCATATTTCCCGTAAAATGGACTTATTGGATTGGAAAGACTTCCAGCAAACAAAAAATATGAATGTATTCCTCTGACGTGGTCTCAGAAAGAAGACACCACACCGCAAAGACGAATCAACGCGCCTCCTATCTTCAAAAGATAGTGATAACGAGGATAAGGCTACTAATATATTTAAATATGATGGCCTTCTCTCCACATTATTATATCAAATGTACTAAAAAGTAGCATTACAGCAAATTTTTGGATGTTTCCAATAATAAACCGCCTTTAGAACTGAGAAAGATTAAGAAATTACAACTTGAGGAGGCCCTTTTCGGAAATATGAGGCGCATCCTCCATATCATTATAAGATAGGAGGCGCTTTCGTCTTTTCGGCGTGGTGTCTTATTTCTGAGATCGTGTCAGAGGAACACATTCGCATTATTTTGTTTGTTAGAAGTTTTTTCAAGCCATCAAAACCGTTTCACAGAAATATAAAACCGAATTACGATGCTACGGTGAATTAACACCCCACCCCGGCCTACAGGGAGGCGAAAAAAAGTTAAATGTTATGATCCAGCCCGTGGGTGCGCCTGCATTTGATAATCTCTCCGCCTTGGAGAAGGAAGAAAAAAATTGTTCATTGATTTCTTTTCAAATAGTTTGTTATTTTCCAGTTATAAACTTCATTACAAGGTAATTATAAAAAGACCACTTCAACTCAAAATGCATGCGTTATAGTGTATGTTGCAATAGTTTTAAGTAGGGAGTGTATGTCTAAGAATATACTCGTGTAACTTGCAAAACCGGCACTACGTTGCAAAAATACGGACTTCATAATTGATTAAAGTAATAGTGATTCTTTCTTGGATGCATTACCTTCACTCGATCCATGAACTGCAACACAATAGATGGCGATCAACCAAAGCAAACTCTTCATGATGAGAGGACAGGATTACGAGTGCGATGACCGTAGTATAAGCTCGGAGAACTTGCCGAATAGTTGAGAGCTGATGATGACGAGTTCTGATGACCGAAGTATAAGCTCGGAGAACTGGTCGAAGAGTTGAGAGCTGATGATGACGAGTACTGGTAACTGTAGCATAAGCTCGGAGAACTTGCCGAAGAGTTGTGCTCAGGCCCGCTATATATCCATGTTCCAGTGCAGTCCATTCGTCCTCCAACATGTCCCATTACCAGTCCATCGTCTCCCAAAATATCGCAGTTCCTGCACCTCGTCCTTGCGGTCTAACTCTGTGCCAAGCACGACAACATCACGCCAATGCTTGCTGATCGTGGGAAACTTCCTAACGTATAACAACCTTGATAGCTATAATAATCTTATGAATATAAGAAATTATTCAGAGTGATAAGATGAACTGTGACAATTTTTTTTAAATCAAATGACATCTCTTGTGTCTTAAAAGCAAAATTTAACAACGTCACAAGTTTAAAATTTTCTGAGATACATAAACTTTCATGTGCTGTGTGACTCTGATAAAGTCAAAAAATGAACTCTGAAAAAAGAATGTACTTCAAAACAATCATTAAGTGGGTTTTTTATGCTTGTTTTGTTTTTGTTGTGTGTGTGTTTTTAAAGGAAAACTTGATGAACGATCGATCGCGATCCAGTTTCCTCCAACACACTAAGAAAAATAGGTTCAACTTTGCACCTTTAAAGGTGCAGACCAATGTCACACTGGAAGCACGTTTACGGGTGCAACTTGGCACTTTCAAACCAAAGTTGCACCTCAAATGTGCAAAGTTGTACCTTTGAGATGCAACTTTGCACCTTTAAGGTTGAAAGGTGCAAAGTTGCACCCGTAAAGGTGCTCCAGTGTGACATTGCTAAAGGTACAAAGTTGAACCTATTTTTCTTTAGTGTGAAGTGTGGAATAATGGCTGTGTCATTCATCTTTTCTTCCACCGGAGATTAAACCACATACTGACTTCTATCTGTGCATATTGTGTTAGCGAGGGCAAAACTGTCTTATTTGTTGCGTTCTTGGGTGTTTATTTCTCCATTACTATCATGGAGGTCAGAGGTCAAAGTGCGACAATTCATGAATGGTGCTTCAAATGTTACATGGTGTCTTGAAGATGGCGATTTTAATCTTATTAATATCGATCGATTACATCCGCCGTTGGTTTGGTACATACATGTACGATATGGATAATTCCATCTGAGTTATTCGTAAAATGAAATCTTTCTTCAAACCAGTTACGTAAATCCGCACTAAGGAGTAGGCAGGGGTGAATGAATATTCTTTTGTCAATCGCTGTGGAAGTTATGGACAGAAAAGTAAATCGACAATGCACATCACATATCTACAATAACAAATGAACATTACTATCAGTAAAAATACAACAAAATAAAGTGCAGCATTCATCATTAAAAACAAAAAAGCAAACAGCTCTCACAATGTTTACAGGAGCACCCTCTTCCATACCCCCCCCCCCCCGGGGTCGCCTGCTCCTCCTGCCCGCTCACTCACTTGCGTGCCAAATTTTCCATGTAGGCGAGTTACGCGCCAGTGTTGAAAAATGAAATGCGTGTATCTACCTCCATGCTTTTTACGCATAAAAGTTTTATGTACACGAATATTGCCCATACAGGCATAAATAAGACATTAAAATTTACTGAACCAACAATAATCTTTTGTTACAAAGTGTCACTCCAATTGAGACCAAACATGGGGCAAGTTTGAACTATAGGGATATCTTCGTGTCATAGTGCTATCATAGGTCAGGTGGTCCGGGCAATGTCATTTAAGTCCATAAATTTCAGTTATACTCCCCCTACAAGATAGATGGAGAAGATAAGATAATAATAATAATAATAATATTCAATTCTTAGAGAAGCATAATACCATTAAAATAGTCTCTATGCGTGTTAATGTAAAAACTGATTATTTGCTAATTTGAAAATAACTAATATCAAACAGGTGCGTGCGTCTTTAGCATAGATTTGAATTTATCAAAGTCGGTCAATGATCTGATGCCTTGTGGGAGGTTATTCCATAATTTAGGTGCCGTATTTGCAAAAGCTCTATCACCGAATTTCAGTGAAAAGATTTTTATTTTTTTTTTATTTTTTAGTATAGATTTTTTTTAGATAGATAAATAGATAGACAGATAGATAGAGATAGATAAATAGGTAGACAGAGATAGATAAATAGATAGATAGAGATAGATAAATAGATAGATAGATAGATAGATAAATAAATAAATAAACAGATAAATAGATAAAAGATAGACAGATAGATATATAGATAGAAAGATGCAAATATAGATAGATATATAGATGGATGGATAGATAGATAGACAGATATAGAGATATATAGAGATAGAGATAGATAGATAGATAGATAGATAGATAGATAGATAGATAGACAGATGGATGGAGAAATAGATACTAGATAGATAGATAGACAGACAGATGGATGGAGAAATAGATAGATTGATAGATAGATAGATAGATAGATAGATAGATAGATAGATAGTATACAAAATAATATGTACTGATACGAGAGTCTCTGGTTGAAACTAGGTTACGTGGACTGTACTATTTTCCCCGAGGGGCGCAGCCCCGAGGGAAAATAGTTAACAGTCAACGTAACCGAGGGCGTCATAGTTTCAAACAAAGACTCTCGTATCACTACATATTTGTTTTATATCCGGCATCGAATTAACAGGGAAATTAACACAAAGCAAAGAAAAAGGAAAAGAAAATGTACTTACGGTACCCCTACGAGTGCGTGTGTGTTGAACCACAGACGTACTATAGGTTTACTAGACGTCCATCTCTCTGATTGGCTATTAGAAATTACGTATAAACATGGCGGCGGCATTATCTATTAGAAGTTTTCATTTGCCATAGAAAGACGTGTTAACAATTAAGGTGTTGAATAATTCATGATTACGTCATCAATTTTCAAATATGGAAAATCCCTTCCTTATTTGGGAGCCATCACTTATCGATATCGAGTATGCCTCCTTTCAGACTTCGCACTAACCACGCAAGTCTATGTGATGCCGGTCCACATTTAATTCTCACATGGTATGCTAGTATTAATATCACCATCTTTGACGAGATAATTAGATCATATTGTGTTTGTTCAAAGCCATTTGTAATTTACTTGGGGGTCTAATTGTATAGATCTAGATCTATACGCATATTGCATATTTCCAGCAATTAGGCCTCCTATATTAATTTTAATCAATTGAAATTACTACACATTTCCAACTGAATGCAATAAAGATGTAACTTCTCACAGCAATTTAACTTATTTAACGTTAGATTTAATTGCAAAAAACTGTAACTGTTACTTGTGTAACTAACTTTATGACCACAAATAATAAGCTTAATTTTACACGATGATTAACATGTGTACGTTTGCACCATGTAGATCTATATTTTGATTTTAAATTTTCTATTTTCATGCTTGGTAAAATTACCCAGGCAGTAAATTAACCACAAAGGGCAAGACCTGAGTTGTAAAATAAATTTAAAGTTCAACCATTCTTTTCTCCACAGCATTCCAACTCATCGACAATTGAATTGAGTCAATATTAAAGAAAAAAAAACATATTGGATCTAACGACTTAGAATAAGGGGGGATGCAGATTGTTCATAATACACTTGTCTTCAGGAGGTTACGTCGGACTAGATAGAAAGTCCAATAATTATGGACAGATATTTTGCAGGTAGACTACCTGTGTAGTCAAGAGGAGATAGCCTGCAAAATGTATGTTAGATCTAACTTTGAGATCGTTTAATACCTGAAAAATGTTGACCAACTCGATATACTAGTACAGACTTGTCAAAACTTAGGCTTAGCCTTAGGTCTACCGTAGGCCGTAGTCCTGCCCCCGACCGGGGATAGCTCCTAATACCCTAAATAAATTGAAGCGTTCAGAAACAAGACTGAGGTCTGAAGAAAGACAACACCAGGTCTTTAAACTAGGTCTAAGTGCAGGCTTCATTACGAATCCCAGACTATGAATAACGGTGCCCTGCCCATACGCTACGCCTACGGTATCGCTGGCTTAATGCAGCAGCGGATCTGGATCCCAACGTTAGACTGAATGCTTCAACCTGTTTTTTTTTACTTTTTTAGGCATTTACCGTACGATCTTGACAGATATTTTTTTTAAGGCAGATCTAACCTAACGTTAGATCTATCTCTATCTCCTCTGACTCTGTGTCGTCTGTCATTAAGGGTCCACGAAGAAAACGACAGACATCGTCGGTCTAGTACGGTAACGTAAATGCATGAAAAATGTCAATAAACTAGTATTATTGTTAAATAATAGATACACAGTTCGAAGCCTTTAAACCAGACCTGTCAACTAGACTGATACTCTAGTCTAGCGTTAAATCGTACTACTAACAAACACTTGTGTTGTGACAGTCACTGTGTCGTTCTCGTACTCGTAGTCAGTAGACTCTAACGTTACGTTAGATACCCTGATCTAGTTAGGTTAGAGTCTAACGTTACTCTACTCAAACTATAACGTTAGGGTCTACCCCTAGCCTGTCCAGACGCCGTGCGTATAGCACGGCGTCTGGCCTATACCTTCACAGTCTCGTAGGGTCCGAGGTGCGACTGTTTGCGGGGCTTCTTATTACAACGAAAAAAATAATTAAATTGTCCAACCACAGACACTTCAGTGTCTATATAGTTGCAGCGCATTACTAAAACTTAGAAAAAATATGTAGAACTCACCCAAATCCGAGATTTTCTTCCGCCTTCAGTGCTATGTCTACGCACGGATGTAATCGCAAACTACCGGAAGGTAATCGGAAAGTTCTAGTCAAAAGACGCGATCCCATTTCGATCCGATCGAGCAACTACGAGCGCACGTCCGTTCATGCGGTGTTCGCGCGCTCGCAATTGCCCGATCGGATCGAAATGGGATCGCGTCTTTTGACTAGAACTTTCCGATTACCTTCGCGGTAGTTTGCGATTACATCACTGCGAGCGACTCCACATAGACATAGCACGGAAAAAACATTCTCCGTGCATCTTCCGTGAAACGAAGGTGGAAAAAAATCTCAGATTTGGGTGAGTTCTACATATTTTTTCTAAATGCGCTGCAACTATATAGACATTGAAGTGTCTGTGGGTGGACACTTTAAATAATTGTATCGTTGTAATAAGAAGCCCCGCAAACGGTCGCATTTAGGTCTACCCCAAGAAAACTCGTGTAGAAATCTGTTACTAGTTTAACACTAACCAAACTAACGTTAGTGAAGGTCTCTAACGTTAAGTTAATAACGTTTCTAACTAAGCCTAGGCTAAGCCTAAGCCTGAGGGGGCCGGGGTTTCGACCGTGAGTCAGATATCCGTCAATCTATTGTAACAATAGATCGTTAGTCTTTAGACTTACCTTTGATTTCTTTGAACAAGCTGATAACTTATGTAGAAAGATCTAAAGTATCATCCCGGGCTATCATCTCATCATGAGTCAACGAGGATCGCCATGTTTGTACTTTGTTTGTACTTGTTCTGTGAATTGAAGGCGCTGGCGCGGCTGGCCTAAAAGCCCGTGTAAATTTGCATTGCCTGCCGCGATGCGACAGACGTGTTCGCCGGGATAAAATAAAAAAAATGCTAATTAGGTTTATGCCGTCTCGTAGAGGCGTGTCATACTCAAATTGATAGGTGCGCGTAGTTTATTCTTGTCATGAATTATTCACACCTTAATTGTTAACACGTGTCCCTATGGGAATGAAACTTCTAATGTATCGGGCAGCGCGGGCCAAGATGGACGTCTATGATAAATCTAGTACGTCTGTGTGTTGAACGCATTGACGTATTAATATATTTTCTAGACGGTAAGCTTATTACGCGCTCTACGTAATGCCAATGCATTACCCCCGCCACCGTTGACATCAACCTCGAAATAGCGAACTATTGCATAAAACATGGCGGCCGAATCTTTCTGTACGCAAAATAGTCATGGGTATTACGTATTTGTAAAGCTATAATTCCTTTATTTGGAAACACGGGTTCAGAATACTGGCTGAATATCGATAGAAAGATTTTCATGACCCCTAGACGTCACTTCCTGTTGCAGCGCACAAAAATAATTGTCTCGGCAAACAGCTAGTTCACTGTCAAAAGTTAATATTTGCATCTTTCTCAGCTGTTCTAAGGCAATTTAGTGGATGCATGGGAAACTGACTGTTAGTGACAGTATGGTGCTTCATTTTACCGGTAAGTTGATGTAATCGCATTGCATCATTTTTCGTATTTTCAGATAAAATGAGTTTGCCTGCCAGCGCTCAGCGACAGCGGAGTTTGTTGCACCGTACTGTGGTGTAGCTGTGTATTTACGTGTGATGTAGTACGGGCATGTAGATCTACCAGTGTAACTTGAATCTAACGTTAGTAACGTTAACGTTAGCGTTGGTAGAGTTTATTCTAATAACGCTATTGACTTCACCAGTCACGGACAAGTAGATCTAATTTAAGACGAATTAAATTTCCCCATTGTAATTAAATACCCCGCCTGTTTTTCATCGACTTTAGTCGTTTAGACTGTACCCCTCCGACATGTCCGAGACCTAGCCTAGCCTAGGCAAGCAACAGTACGGCAGCATGTCGTGCAGGCCGTCACGCGGTAAGGCGCGGCAGTATAGCCGCACCGACCCGAACGCTGCCACTTCGTGCAGCGGCTCGGGGTAAGGCAGCATGCAGATCAAGCTGTGTGGACAGTGTGGTTAACATTCGTGTTGATTCAGTTTTAAATGTCGAGAGTCCAGTCATTTGAACATTATTACGTATTCAGCAGGTAAAACATAAGTCCATGCACTGAATAATGCAAATGATGAAATCATGTTTAAAAGTTTGTTGCATGTTAACCCTGTTCTCCACCCCCACCTCCCCCCCCCCGAAAAAAAATAGAAGAAACAAAACCACACACAGCAACATTTTATTCGAAAACCTGTACTGATGAGAAATATGTTATATAGAGGTCCTTCTAAGACTTTACTATTTTCCCTGTTTTCAGTCCTATGTCCTGGCACAAAACCAAAACCATTTTTCTAGTTTCAGATGTTTTGAATAAAAACAAAAGTTTTCCGCATAAGTAAGTAACAGCTTAAAATAAAAAAAGTACCAGCATAAAATCACCACACAAATTTAACTTGCTCATAGTGAAATTAATGTCCAAATTTTCTACCTCCTAGAATTTGTTTGATGAATAATCTTGATTTAAATTGTTTTATTCATCAAAACTAGAAAATTCTAAGAATCTTGGACGTTTTAAGACCTGCACAAAATACTAATCAGGACAAGTAGTTCAATGAGGCAGAATAATTTGTTGGGAAAATAAAAACATGTTTCATTTCAGATGTGAAATTGGCAATGACCTATCAATCAGGCCTTGGTCAGCTAGTGCTTACTTAAAAT
>JZLH01S0336070.1:0-12355 GCA_001188425.1 Eucidaris tribuloides
AGAACCACGCTATGGCGTGAGAGAACTATCCCACGGGTTGCCTTTTATTCTCTTCAACGAGCCTTGGAACAACTTCACTGAGCAGGAGCTTCTGTCTGGCCCCACAGACGACCTACTCGATGGAAATAGAATCTGTAAACAAGGATGTTAAAACCAAGCATGACATGATTCATGCATGGCCAATCACTCGTCAATTTTTGCTTTTTCTGTCTCATTTTTGAACCACACCAACAGACCATCACTGATGTGAGAATCGGAATATCTGATCGTTGACCTATATTTTATACACGTTACAATATTTGATTGCACTGGGCCAATATCGGGGACAATTTGTAAACAATACAAACAATAGTGTCATAGCAGTGAATTAAGTAAAACAATAGCAATATTCTAACAATAACACCAACATTCTGCCTAAAAGAACTAGTAAGAAGAGATTTAAAAAATGCATGCCACTACACACAAACAAATCTCAAAAAGGAGCAAAACAAACAAACAAAATTCTCTAAACCTGAGATCACAATAAAACCCCCCCCCCCCCTCCCCAACTCAAATGTGACCTGACATTCAGGTGCATGAGTAGAGAGTGAGAGAATGGCTCCTTCTGAACTTCATTCATTCTAACGAGCACTCTGTTGGCTTATATCCTATCTCAGCCAAGATAGCGGGCGTCGATCCTGGGGTTGCAAAGGGGGTGACGATGTAGGCTTGGACACCCTACTCTCTCACTCGTAAGAATAGTGTCTGGAGGATGACGTGCCAACATCAATCCACGAATGACTACCGATTTGGCTCCCGGCCCAATAAATTTTGACTAACTTGAAAAATTCATGAACGTGATAATCAGGGGTAACCGCTTAATTTTTTTAAACTAGCAGACGGACTAGTCAGCTGAAATTTTAGGTAGCCGCCAGAATTCTGGATAGCCGCCAAAAAAAACATGATATCCGCCTGTTTGATACACATGTTTAATATCGAAGAGAATAATGTAAAATACTTAAGTAATGGCAATAGCCATTGGCCACCAGGCTACCCCTTCCCTTCTCCAGCGCCAGATCCGCGATGTACAAGCTCAGCCTCGAACAATCAGAACGAGTTCAGGGTCACGGGTTCGTGCTGGTATCTTCATCAAATGATGAGCTCTGAAGCAATTTACAGCGTGTTTTACATGATCAAGTTTAATGAATGAAGGGGAGGAGAAGGAAGAGAAGGAAAGGAAGAGTAGAAAGAAGAGAGAGAAAAGAAAATAGGAAAAAAGAAAAAGGAAAAAAAGAAAAAAGAAAGAAACAGTACAAAGAAAGAAAAGAACAAATTTTAGTTAGAAAAGAGAGGAATGAGGAGGAAGAAGGGAGAAAAGGAGGAAAAGGAAGGAAGAGGAGGAAGGGGAAGAAGAAAGGAAGAAGGGAAGGGAAGGAAAGAAAAGGAGAAGGGAAGGGAAGAAGAAGAGGAGGGGAAGAACAGCAGTTGCAGCCACATCTCTGAAGAATGTGAAAAAACAGGATTTGCAAACCAAGGCATATTTTCTGGATGGTATATATGACCTGGTCCTCTACTTCTCAAGCACGCTTGACTGAATGTTTGAAATGTATAAAAATGCAAAAACGCCTTACTACAATCCGACCACTCTATCTTGACTAGTTTTGTTGAAAAAGCTCGTAGCTGGTTTCTTAGTCAGTCAGTAATGTGTGTTTGACTTTGTTTTTACAGCCACTGGAAGGGGAAGTGAAAGAAAGAAAAGGAGAAAGGAGATAAAATAAGAAGGTGAAAGAAGATGGACATATGGGAAGAGGGTAAACACATAGGAAGAGACACGAAAGAAACACGATAAGAGAGAGTGGAAGCACATAATAGTCTAAAAGGAATACGAAAAGAAACAGAAACGTAGGAATAAAAGAGGGGAAGATTATGCTAGAAAGGGAAGTAGAAAAATTTAAGTGAGTAGGAGTAAAGAAATATATAAAACGAAGAGGAAGAGGAAGAGCATGGGGAAGGGGGAAAGAATCAACCAAAAAAAGAGCAGAGGAGGATTAAGAAGAAGAGGAAGAGTAGGAGGGGATGGGAAGAAAGGGAAGAAGAGGAGGAAGAAGGGAAAGGGGAAGAAGAAGAAGAGGGAGGGAAGGGGAAGAAAAGAAAAAAGCAAAAAAAGGAGAAAACAAAGAGAGGAAGGGGAGAAAAGAAAAAAGAAAGAAAAGGAGAGGGAGGAGAAGCAGAAGGAGGAGAAAGAAAAGAAGAAGAAGAAGAAGAAGAAGAAGAAGAAGAGAGAATGAGAGGAGGAAGGAGAGAAGATAAAGATTGATAATGTATTATTTTAACTCATTTGTGTGTGTCTTGTTTGTGTGTTCCATTCCGAGGTCCACCTCTTTCATTCAGTTTTTAAGAATTATAAAATAAAGGGAAATTGATTATATGATATTTTTTCAAAGTAGTAACATTGTTGTTTAATACAATATTGATAGTTTGTGTTGTTTTGTGTGTCTGTTGCAGTTGCCCAAACAAGTCCTGAAGTCGGAGTCGCGACTAGTAGTCCACGACATCCGACTTAATGCAAGAGAACCACAAATTTACCGCCAAGTGTGACAGTGTGGACATAGACATGAATACTCGGTAAAACATAAGGGTAAATAGCATGCGTGGGACTATCAGGGACTAAGTTGTACATGAAGGTAAAATAAATGATGTTTTAAAACATAACTTACCACTATCATTGGATTGCCGACTCCATTGAAAAACTGAGCACAAATCTGTTAAAATGAATTTGCTCCCGCATACGTACATCGGCCTACGCGCCTATCCACTGTAGGATCGACACGGCTCGAAAATATCCAGCGATGGATGATCGAAATTACTAAGCGCGAGTGAAGTTTTTGACAACGCCCTCCGCGGCGAAAATCGTGTTAGCTGCACACAACGGCCGTACGCCGTATAGTAAATTCCCACTACTATCTAGTACTTTGACTTCATGGCGCGGCCGAATAATTAGTGAACTCTGATGGCGTTGTAGGGGGCCGCGCCGAGGTACAGATTTCGCGCCAGGAGTTTGTTATTTCGTTCGTATTTTGTTCGAATAAACATACAGATTTTGAGTTCAATTCATTGTTACAATAAAATCATGACAACAGCTCGTGGCGACATTAAGGAATATTTTAGCTAGCACCACGGACTAGTAAATATAATTTTGGGGATTTTTGGCTAGTCCGCCGTGATTTTGCTAGCCATTGGCTAGCGGGCTACCGTTAATTTCGAACCCTGCGTAATGCAAGGAAACGTCTAAAAGTAGTGCAAGACACAACAAAACCATTACATTTATATAGAAAATACTATATTCAATTTTCATGTTTTTCGGCGCGCTTCGCGCGCAAAGTTCTATACTACACTTTTGCGCACGGAGTGCGTCGAGCATTTTTGAAATTTTTCTTACTTTTGCCATCCCAATCCAAAAAATGGATCGACGCCCCTGTTTTACAATATACAGCATGACTGCATAATCATTAAGTATATTTAGATATGTTATATCGTGTAGATAGGGTACTGTAGAGTTGTAATTAGCCCCATATAGACCACAAAGCGAATTTTACAACCTGAAATTTCCAAATTTTCCCAAACCGCTCGCTCGCAGAGAAGATTATATTTATTTCATGCTTTAATGATAAATCACCTTCAAAAAGATTTTGCTACACTTCAAAACATTCTGAGTTGTAATTAGCGCCAGAATAGACCACAAAGCGAATTTTACAACTTAAAATTTCAAATTTTCCCAAACCGCTCGTTCGCTACGCTCGCTCGCGGAGTAGATATATATTTCATATTTTCATAATCAGCAATGCCCTTCAAAAGGATTTGGCTCAAGTTACATATTACTGCGGAAATTAGCTACTTCAATCAAAAACGTAATCTGATGGTGAAAATATGTGCGTGCTCCCGATGCCCCTTTTGACACACAAGTGCCTTTTTTGGCTTTGCCCCCCCCCCCAAACGAAAATACGTTCCGCCGCCCCTGTACGTATATAATATTGGGCTGTCATTCACTCAAGCATGCTTATGATGGCAGTCCATCTTCTGTATAATTGACCAATCTAATATATTATGTTAGCACCAATTTACATAACAATATATATAATATATAATATATTGTTAAATCTATATTCTCATTTTGTGATCATGTCAAACAACTTTCATACTACTATATACAGCATTATCATATAGTACTCTTTTGTTATGTAATGTAAAACTGACAAAATATTTTATGATCTTGGTTCATTTGTTTTTGTTATGCAGAAGAAAATAAACCCAAATTCAAACTGAAACTCAAAGATTTCTCATAGACCAATTCTAATGGCTACATCTTCTTATACATGTACATGTTATAGGTGGCTGCTACCGTTTTGCAAGACGGTGGCGGTGCTGTTCGTGTGTATCATATTGCTGAGTCTGATTTGTGTCATTGCACAATTTCATCGGTCTGACGCACAGTTACGGGAACTGATCCAGCAACAGAACCAATACATTTTCAACCAGACGCAAACATTACACAGATTCAACGCGGAACTTAATTTCATAAAGGTAAGAAACAGTTTCACTTCATAAAAACCTGACGTTGTAATTACACTGAAATGAAAATTAATCATATTTCAGGATTATGTCGTTTTGTCGTAACAGGGTGTACATAATATCGTTCAACTTTTCCCCCTATATGGTACACTGTAACTTTTACAGCCTGCATATGAAAATGCTTTCCCTCTTTCAGGTTTTGTCGAAAGTCATTCTTTCTTTTATTCTAATTGATGACATGTTTGGGAGAATATACTAGCAGTTAGGTTTACCGCGTCGGTTAGGGGGTTTAACCTTCCCCCTTGAGCTGCCAAGTGAAAATGTGATGTGCATATAAAAACGCCATCATGTTTAAAAAAGCATTGGAAGGCACTACAAAACCATTAAACTTAGCATTAAAAATACTATTAAACATACACAATTTTCAATTTATTGGCGCGCTTCGCTCGCAAAATTCTGTAATGCAACTTGTGGCATTTCTTTTTCACTTTTGCCCCTTCCATCCGAAAACCCCCCCTATCGACTGCCCCGGGTCAACCCCCCCCCCCCGTAGCAAAAAGTTAGATCTGGCCCTGAGATATGATTTTCTGATGACGTTTAATGTTGGATATAACCATTGTAATATGTTGAAAGAGTACAAAAACAGGACAAAACGCAACTTCGTGGATGACCACAGCTGCACCATCGACTACGTCAGAAAAGACTACTGCCACTCCACCGACAACAACGGCAACACCGGCAACAAACTGCAAGGGGAGCAACCCCGCCTCCCAGGGGGCTGAACAGACCTCGGCCGGAGTTGGTGGAAGCGTGTATGTCCGCTGGGGAGTCGACGAATGCTCAAATACATCCGTTCTATTGTATACAGGTAAGACTTTTTTTAGTCTTCTATGTGATGCTCTGAAACAACATGGGGTAGACAGCACATACATTGATCTGTTGAAAGACATATAGACCTATACAAACTGCAAAACAACAGTAATGCTTCACAAAGAAAGTGTAGATACATATCAAGAAAGGAGTGAGACCAGGCGATACTATTTCACCCAAGTTGATTACTTGTTGTTTTGAAAGGACATTCCGAACACTTTAATGGGGAAAAAAGGGTGTCAACATCAATGGGGAGCGGCTAAACCATCTTCGATTTGCTGGTGATATTGTCATTATTGCAGAGAATTTAAAGGAATTAGAGACTGTGCTGGGAGAGCTTGATGAAGCTAGCAGGAAATGCGGCCTCAAAATGAATATGCAGAAGACTAAAACAATTATGACTAGTTCTAAGGTACCACAGCAGAACATCACAATCAATGGGTGCTTCATAGAGGAAGTGAAAGAATACATTTACTTAGGACAGCGATTCAGCTTAAAAGAAAAGGGTTAAGATCACGAAATATGAAGGAGAATCAAGCTCGGATGGAGCAAGCTTAGTAACATCATGAAGATAGATATACTAACATGTTTGAAAAGGAAGTTTTTCAACCAAAGCATTTTACCAACCATAACCTACGGGGAAGAAACATCGACCCTTACTGTAATGATGGAGAAGCTAAACGTGGCACAACACAACATGGAACGTAGCATTTTAGGAATTACGTACAAGGATAGGAAGACCAACGAGTGGGTACGAGAACAAACAAAACATCAGGACATCTTAGAAACAGCTAAAGATAACAAATGGAAGTTGGCAGGTCACATGAACAGCAGAACAGACAACAGATGGTCATCAACAGTAACCTGGAGACATATGACAGGGAACAGAAACCGTGGCAGGCAGAGTAAAAGATGGATGGATGAGCTGGACAGTTACTGGGGAACAACAGATTGGTTTTACAAAGCTAGTGGACAGAAAACGACTGATGATGATGATACGCCCCATATTTCAGAAAAGGACTTCCTCAAGTTAGATTTCTTATTCTTTCTCAATTCTAAAGGCGGTTTATTATTGCAAACATCTTAAAATTTGCTGTAATGCGACTTTTTAGTATATTTGATAATTGATATACCCTCCCTACTCAAAAGTATTGCAACGTATACTATAATGCATGCATTTTGAGTTGAATGGGTATTTCTGTAATGATGTCCTAATGAAGTTTATTATTTGAAAATTACAAATTATTTGAAAAGAAATGAATATGAATATGAATATAATTTCTCCTTTCTTCTCCAAGGCGGAGAGATTATCAAATGCAGGCGCACCCACGACAGAAGGGCTGGAACATAAAATTTAACATTTTTTTCGCCTTCCGATAGGGGTGGGTGTTAATTCACATTAGCATCGTAATTCGATTTCATATTTGCCGCCAAACGGTTTTGATGGCTTGGAAAGACTTCTTATTAACAAAAAATGCCAGTATAGTCTGGTGGCGAAGGCCCAAAAAGTCGTCTGGATAAGGCATATGGTGGTCACTTTTGCTAGAGCTGAGCAAGTTGATATTTTCATAAAGAAGATACTTTGAAGTTATATTTTTTGCTTATTGCGAGTTTTCTATCTTTACGCATGAATGGTTACTAGGTACCATTCCGCAATTTTTTGATGAAAATACCGCATTTCATAGATGTTTCTAAAAAGACAATGTGGGGAGGCGTTTTCTATTATAATTCAAATGATAAGAACAGGGAATAGATTTTACAACATTCTGCCAACTTTCATAGAGTTTGGTGACGTATAAAGGTCAAAGGTCATCTAAAACATGGAGAAAAATGCCCCCAAAATCGTCAACATTTGAAATTGACTGTAAAACTTTACATTTTGCAAACAAAGTATAATGTATGTGACGTTTATTTTACATGCGTTGTAAAGAGTAACTCACAGAAATTCCAATGACACCTCATTTGTTATTTCTAACCAATTATGACGGATTTTACAACTTCTGTGAAGCCTTGCAAATACCGATATTTCGGAAAATCTACCATGCGCCAACATGATGAAGTGAACAAGTTGCTTATTTCAGTTCTTAGCGAGTGGCGTCGATCTTTTGCCCATAGATAAACACATAAATCTCACCGCACGCGGAGGATCTCTCCATAGCTCACTACACACTGAAGTTAGCGCACAATATTTGACGATCAATTAAAAAATTGTGTATTTGAATGGAATTAGCATTGGTGTTCATCATAAGGTGGATATTGACCACGTCTTTTACTAGTTTAATCCTTCATTTTGAAAACGTAGTATTTAAATCACTCGAAAATACGAGAGAACGATCGATATTCAGCCGTTCGGAAGAGATAAACCTATGATTAAACTTAACACTGAGGTAGTTTAACTTTTGGCCAAGTTATAGACACACTGTCTAACTTTTAACGTGCACTTTGAATAAGAATCGCCAAACTTATGGTCTAACTTGAGCATGAACCTATGTTTAAAGGGTATCTAAGTAAAACCTGCTTCGAGAGTACAGGCCAATAACGTTAAATAGGCAATTAATTACACATCTCTGAATTAAAATGAGATTGGAAATGATTGCCATCAGATTAGAAGGCAATAATGGAAGAAACTTATGCAGATGCGATGGAATATAACTTTGTTAGAGGGGACAACCATTTTTGTCTTGCCCATCGGAAGTAAAGGCGAGAAGGGATCCAAATAGCGTCCGTCCGTCGTCCGTCCGTCCGTCCGTCGAGAGTCACAGACGTGCAAGACTCTTAAGAGACCATGGGCGTAAATCCGGTTCAAGGAGGGGGGGGGGGTGATGATCGATGAAATTTCAAAATTTTGGAGACACCCACAAATCAAAGGCTATTTCTTGAAAAGGGGAACCTACATGTATTACGTGCAAAATATACCACTACCTCTAAACATTGACATATATCTTTTACTGTGAATACATTTTAGACCTTTCATGTAATGTGTTTCTCGATCTTTTACTGTAATACAAAAGTACATATAAAATACATTAAAAAATAAACTTTGCAATTGGGTTTGATGGCCTATACCAATGTGCGAGCGAGCGAAGCGAGCGAGAACATTTTTAGGACCTGTGAGACTGCATGTTGTCCAATTACATCTATAAAGGGGGAAAATGTGTCTGAAATGTCTCAGATTCAGAGACTGAAAATACCTTCAAACATAATATAGAATGCGAGCGAACGTAGCGAGCGAGCCTTAAAAATTAAAGTATGTTGCTCTAAGTCGATTCAAATTCGGGACACAAAGGGGAGGGGGGCATTGTAAGAACCGGTATCACTTTAAAAAAAGCTGGTAGCGGCAGTTAAATTTGAACGGCGCCTCTGCCATGTGAAAAAAGGGTCATCGTCACAGGTGAGGCTTATCAGAGGTGGAAAAATTGACAATTGTTTTCATCTGAAACGAAAGAGATTTTGGAAATAAAAAAGGGGCACTCATTCTGAGGGATCATTTTGATGCAAATGATTCAAATGCGCAATGTCAAAAAGGAAAAGTTTTTAGTATTAGACTGTCATCTTGAGTCGCGGGTGGGCTCCTTATGTCCTCACCTGAAAATATCTGAGTTTGTTTTCTACATTTTGTTGATAATACGATGTTTTATTAGGCCTACATTTTGCGTTATCCGTGCACTAAATAGGGATAGAGATATAATGCCCATTTTGGACCAATGGAAAACATGTACGTAATGAACATGAATGAGAGATATTGTAGTTATACTGTATAAAATCAGAAACATCGGGATATATTCGGATAACAATATCGTAAGCATTAATTTTTTTATTATTGTTATTGATAATTAAATACCTTTTTATTGAAAAGTGGGAGTTTATTTGTACAGATCATCCCCCTTCCTGAAAAGTGTGAGGATATATCCCCCAATCCCCCTCCTCCCAATCTACCACAGTGTACTTAAATTCAGGCAGTTGAGATTGCTAGTCTCTGGCTGCCTATCACCCTAAAGCCATTTTGAATAAATATAGTTTAAAAGTCGGAGGAACTACACATTTTCAAATTGATTGAATTATAACTATACAGTCATGTAGTGGAGACTACCTTTTAAACAAGGCCATACGCAGGAATTTTTCCGGGGCCGAAATGTTTAAATTATTTAGGGAAAGTGCAAGCGAGGGAGCGAAGCGACCGAGCTAGGAGCTTTTTGAGGTTTTAGAATTAAAACTGAACGATCTTAAGCATTTCAAAGACATTATAGGAGAAATTCTCACCATACAGCAACTTTATCAATAATTAATTAATAAAAGAAACCATTTTTTCTTGAAAAGTGGGGGTGGGAATGATTGTACAGGCCATTCCGCCTACTCGAAAAGTGGGGAGGGATATAACCTCCCATCCCCCGTTATTTACGCCAGTGTATGAGACATAACCTGGCAACCGTTGCTGCAATGACAACCAAAACTTGGATTTAGATGATAGATGCACTTGGGGTATATTCATGTTAAGTTGCCGTCGAAGGTCACATGCTTAGGTCAAATGTCTTTAATTTTTGGTTAAACGATGAAGTTAACTTGCAAGACTCTCTTATGACACCAAACCTGGGGTGAGGATGTACTTGTGAAAATCTTTGTGGTAATAGTCGCGGGCCCAGGCGAGAAACAATCTGGCTGTTGCCTTGTTGTTATTTAAAAAAAGTTTAGTCTTCATAAAAGATAAGTTGTAAGGTTGTCGGTATACCTAAACCCGTCCCAGATTTTATGGTCTTCGGCCGTCTCTTTAATTTCTACATCTTTTTTTTTCTACTTAGTTATCTGATAAAACTTAATGTTTTTGTATTTTAGGGAAATGTGCATGTACCTTTAGCCGTTATTTTTTATTATTATTATTATTATCATCATCATCATCATTATTATCATCATCAGTAGTAGTCGTCGTCGTCGTCGTAGTAGTAGTAATAGTAGTATAGTATTGTTGTTAGTGTTGTCTCCTTATCATCATTTCCTCATTATATTCGTATTTCAAAATCCCAAAACAAGTTTCTTCTGCCCATAACGCGGCAATGTTTTTAAAAAAATTTAATAAGAGACGTTTGCGGTGAACAGTAGACGCACGAAAAGAGCCTTAGTAAAGTACCCCCTTTTTTCAAACTACCACAAATTTTTGAACAAACGGTTTTGAGCGAAATAATTTGCACACAAACGCACACACCACACAAACAACACACCACAACACACACAGACACACACACACACACACACACACACGCACACCACACACACACACACACACACACACACACACACACACACATTGTTGCATTATCGTTCACTTCCCGATTCCATTACTGTTTTTACGTCATCGTGGTAACAAGAATCGGGACAGACAAACGAACAGACAGACGACGGACGGATGGATGGACAACTGAAAACACATGATACTTAAGATACCTTTGGCAATGAAATTCAAATAGCGATTTATTCCAAAAAAAAATTGGAACATCGACTATTTTTCTAACTTTTTGTTTGACCTTTGACCTGTGACCTTTGACACTGACCCGGGCACTGACCTTGACTTTGAGTACCTTTGTGAATAGAAAGTTTAACGTCAAATATAAATACTAACCGCCATTCCTGCGGTAAAGTGTACCATTGACTGAAGATGTATTGAAATAAATGGATGTAACCAAACCTTGTTGACACAGTTGGCATGGTAACCGAATATATATTTAATTATATATGGTGAGTTATCGCAAGAGAGCTTATATTGTAAGCCATGACATGTACTTTCAGGACATATGTCATTCTTCAGCACTAAAGCAAAAGTACGCCCGCCACTTATCCCTGCCACCGGTCTACAACTTATTTCTATGAAAACTAAACGCACTGGAACAGTATCTATTGCATTTTATTCACTTCACTAGAGATTTTAGGATTTACATCATTCTTCAGTAGAAACTTCCTATCCTTTTTAATGTAAGGAAATAAGATTCCCTTTTCTTACTAACAAAAAATGGTGGTCACCTCTATCAAATGTATCTTCCATTATCATCTGCATCTAGAGTGAAGAAAATTGATTCAGTTTTCTTTATTCTTGCCTTCTAATCTGATTGCATAACTGATTCAGTTTTCTTCATTCGTGCCTTCTTATCTGATTGCATCAATCATTAATCCTGATTTCATTTAAAGACAGGGATGTGTAATAAATTACATATCTAACATTGGCCCGTACTCTCAAAGCAGGTTTAACCGGTTTAACACCCCGTTTAAACATAGGTTAAACCATAACTTCAGGTTAGACCATAACTTTAACTTTCTTTATCCACTAACTTGGCCAAAAGTGAAACCAACTCAGAGTTAAGTTTAATTATGGGTTTATCTCTTCCAAACAGCTAAATTTCGTACTTTCGGACGTTCATGACGTGTTTTTGGGTGATTCAAATACTACATTTTCAAAATGAAGGATTAAAATGGTAAAAACAGGGGCCAATATCCACCTTATGAACACCAATACTAATTCCGTTGAAATATACAATTTTCAAATTGATCGTCAAATATTGTGCGCTAACTTCAATGTGTAATGAGCTATGGAGAGATCTTTCGCGCGCGGTGTGATTTCTGTGTGTATCTATGGGCAAAAGATCGACGCCACTCGCTAAGAACTAAAATAAGCGACTTGTCCACTTCATCACGTTAGCGCATGGTAGATTTTCCGAAATATCAGTATTTGCAAGGCTTCACAAAAGTTCTTGTAAAATCCGTCATAATTGGTTAAAAATAGCAAATGAGGTGTCATAAGAATTGCTTTGAGTTACTCTTTACAAAGCATGTAAAATAAACGTCACCCACATTATAGTTTGTTTGCAAAATTTAAAGTTCTGCAGTCAATTTCAATTTTTGACGATTTTGGGGGCATTTTTCTCCAACTTTTCGATGACCTTTGACCTTTATT
>JZLH01S0336088.1:26405-40444 GCA_001188425.1 Eucidaris tribuloides
TCATAGTGACATTTTTTGTTTGCTGGAAGTCTTTCCGAACCATTAAAACCGTTTTATTGGTAATCTGAAACCGAATTACGATGCTAGTGTTAATTAACACCCCACCCCTACGGGAAGCCAAAAAAGGGTTAAAATTTATGTTCCATCCCCTCTGTCGTGGGCGCACTTGCATTTGATAATCTCTCCGCCTTGGAGAAGGAATGAGAAAGTATACTCATTGATTTCTTTAAAAAAAAAATGTAATTTTCCAATAATAAACGGAGTTAGAACATCATTTTAGAAAGACCCCTTCAACGTAAAATGTATGCGTTATATTGTATGTTGCAATACTTTTGAGTAGGGAGGGTATGTATGTATACACACAACCACACATAGACACACGCACACACAGACAAAAATACAGACATAAGCAGGTGCATTGCATCATGTCGCACAGTCACCCACATGCACATAAATATGTTGGCACTTACGCGCATGTACACACCTGCACATACTGCCGTTACAGACACATTACATGGAATTCTTGTACCCATGTCGCAAATTTGGATATCCTAGGGGTGGGTGCGGTAGGGGGGCTCCCCCCTCCCGCACGGAGCGCGGAAGCCCAGGCAAACCCAGTATTTGTGTCCTGAAATGGTCAGAATCAGCATGCTTTTTCGATGATTAAGATGCATATACGACCAGATAAGATGAGACTTCTTTTCTTTAAAGATGTTCGAAATAATCGGGCTTTTTGCATGATTGAAACCGTGCAAAATCATATTGCCACGGCCATCAGCGTCATGCGCCGATAGTTCTATGCCAAGTTGCGTACCGCGTCTCTTCACAGTAAGAATACCCCAACAATTTCTTTCCATGAACTGCGTGTTGGAAGCAAAATAATTCACTAGTCTGAATTTCATCGCAGAAACCCCCTTTCCGGTGACTGAGTTCACACAATATTTGAACTACACCCTGTATGTCCCGTAAGTTTTGCATTCGTTTCTTGTCAACCACTCGCGATCTATAGCTGCCAACGGGCCGGGAGTGTTGCACTGGATGCACGCTTGCAATATACCAGCGGCAGCAGCTCTGGCTTTGAGTCCAGTCATTGCATTGATGCAAACAAACGCACGTGCTGATTGCGCAATAATATACAAGCGGGCGGGTTTACAGAACTGACGAATCAATCACATAACCAAACAGGAACACGACTGACAAAGCTGTTTTATGCTCTCTTTTGACATGACGGGTCCAGTCACAAATCTGGCAGGAAATTTCCATTGCGACTCCCAAATCTATAATGCGAATACATACCGTTCACGCTGCTGTTCTCGTCCTCTTGTCTTGTGAGTAGCATTTATTTATTTATTAAAGCATTCTTTTAACAGGGTAGTCCCTTCAGTTTACTGTGCAACAGTTAAACTGCTTTACAAGAGAGCCCTGTAAACGGATAAAAAGACAAGCATAAATAAAAAATCATATTCTCACAATAAAACAACATACAAATTAAAAATATAGAAATACATAATATAAACAAACACGTTACACAAAATACGAGTGGGTAACCCAGATCCCCCCCCCCCCGAAGAAAAAACAGTATATGAATATAACGGAAGATAAATATATACACATATGAAAATAGTTTCGAACGTAATTTTTTAAGTTGAAATACGCATTAATCACCATCTAATTAAAACTAATATTTCATAAAATTGCACAGGAGAAATGTTAAACACAAGTTATTGCAATACCCCATGAATTACTATGTTTAAATTTGAATAAATTTATATCCACATTCATTTCATTTGATCTACTTAATTGATCTTGTTTAATTTTTGTAATTTCAATTTAAAATAAAAATGACATTGTAAAAGAATACATATAAAATAAATCCAATCGGTAATCATTGAAAATTACATTACTATATAACGGGAGTAATTCTTTTCGCCAGACACGTGATTGTTATAAATCCATCAAGCTGCTTACTATATTTTTAAACATAAATGTTTTGTTTTTGTTGTCATTTTGATGTCATGAAGTCGACATCAGTATTTTACCACTGCCCATCAGACTTTGTAATTGCAGCCACCACTTGTAAAGTTTATCAATTTAAGACGATGATTGTAGTGAAGAAAATCAAGTTTTCGATACACGGGAAGGAATAGAAGAAAGATAAAGAGAAGCTAAGAGGATTGTGGAGAGGAAAGAAAACATTTGCACCATTCTTAAATATTAAATTGTAACATCATAATTATTGTTTGATTTACAAAATGGGCCTACATTTAAGTTGGTATTGAACAGATCAATCTCTCACGAACTTGTTGAATATTAGGGCCTATCATTGGAACAACCTAAAATAAAAGTCGGTGGGATGTCTGATTTTAAATCAATTCGTTTTCAGTGTATTCTGGTAAGACTACGTAACTCTAACATATTTGTAAACACAAAAGTCGCCGCCTTCAGTTGTTTTGATTCTCACCGTTGGACTCTCGTAATGTGACACTACACGGGGAAAAGGTTATTGACGGTCAGACATTCTGGCGTGGATTAGAGGCGTCATAAATTCTGAGAACCCAGGAAGATATTTTAATATTAGGGTGAGAAAGATTGTGTGCAATAGATTCTCCTCAAAAAAATTCTTTGGGTCCAAGAGAATTACTTAGAAACATCTTTGTAGTACAAGATTTTGTAATTAACCGTCACTTTTTTTTATTACATACTAGACCTCATAGGCACTATAGCCGAGATGTGGCACGACTAAATAATTATTTTTATGTGGGTAATAGTGCAAGGTGTACATGTTGGTGACTTTGTGATCTATTTTTCTTCCCTTTTTTCTCTCTCTGCAGAATTTAGAAGCAAGCCAAACTGCCAAAGTACAAGGAAAGAGCGTAATGGAAGAGAGAGAGAATAAAAATAGGGGCCTATTTATCACTTCCAAAGATATCTTGACGAAAATACAATGTTTGGATTAGACAAAGATAATTTACAAACCATCAATCATCCATACGATCCATCGATATTCATCAATCATAAACCATGCATCAATGTTAAATAAAAGAAAACTGTCAGTTTTTTTTGTGTGTGTGTCTGATTGAATGTGCCGAGGGAACGGCGAGGGAATGATAGCGTGGACATAATTTTGTGTTTTGTTCTTTGCTATAGGGCTTATATGTAATGTGTCAGAAATGATTGGGGAGTGGAGAGACAGTTGTGATTTTATTCTTAAACGTGATTGATAAAAGTGGGTAACTAGTAAATTGACAATAATCATAATAAATTTGCCCATGATAAAATCTTATCGATTCTGGTTTATATTGTCTTATCCGTCACATTTAATTGTGTTGGAAGTGAATTCTTGAAATGGGTAATGCGTGATTTAAAAACAAATAAACAAACAAACCCCGGAATCAAACCCCCAAAACAGCGTTCCCATGGCACGCAGTGAAATTATTTTGCATTTATCCAGATCATCATCTTGAGGGAAAGGTAAGTTTCATTGCCATCACCAACACTACTGAGGAATGGGGAATGGCAATAAAGTCAAGCAGAAGATGAAAGTTCATTACCGTACCTCAAAGTAAGTACACTGATTTGTTAAACCTCGTAAATGCATGTGGCCCGATAGACCTATATGCCGACAAGTTACACGCACCCGCATATCAAATCTCAATGTCTTTTTGTTACCTTTTGTTCGTAATGGCTTGTACGTATTCAAGAAAGACATTATCAATGATAGCTCAATTATGAATACATCATAAATACACACAAACATACATTCTCTTAACAAAAAAGAGGACAAACGAAATCATCTAAAGTACAAAATCATCGTCACACATACTCTTGACAAGGAGGCAAACAAAACCATTTTAATTTAAAGCATAAATCGTAGTCAAAACCACAAACAAGCACACATTCTCTTGTCAAAAAGAAGGCAAGCGAAACATTTTATTAGGAGTATAACATCGTCACGGTTTTAGATCCATTCTGCATTTCTTCATTCTCACATTGGCGTAGCGAGCTGACTCGGCAGATTCGGCTTGAAAACTGAAAAGGAAAAAGAAAGAGTTAGATGATGTTATGAGATGTAATCAAGAAATCTGGTTGGTGGTTGTTTAATACAATTGTTACTATTTTCGAATGCTTGATGTTTATAAGTCAAATACGTCTTTCAATAAAGCAAGCTACTAGTAGGCCCTATAATAGGCAAGATCATGTGATTTGGTGCCAATGCGTATTGTTTTCTTTTGTGAAATGTAACTGGGTTAAAGTGCTCGGATTAGCTCTTCCCTCTGTCTCTTACAGACACATGCACAATCACACAGAATGTACCTTACCAAACACACCCTTCAGTACTTACGGTGATCAAGTTTGCGACTGACATGATGATGATTTCAAATTTACAACTCGACAAACAAAGTAACTAGAAAACGTCAATGACGTAGCGCTCATCCGGCATCTCACAACATCATATATCCGAAATTCCATGTGGTACAATTTTATACTGGTCAAAAAATTAAAATTTGATGTCCCGGAAGGAACATGAATATAAAAAAATTAGAGTGAGAAAATTTTGTGTACAAGTTTTGAAGCCCCCACCTAGCCCTATCATATAAAAAATCAGAATGAAAATTGATCAAGAAATGAGGGAGAAGCAATTTCTGTTATTTTTGGAATAAATCTGCATTAATTACCATAATTAATTAATGGAGCAACAGTTAAAAATTCTGGGTAGAAGTTTAATGTACCAAGCTTAGCTCTACCAGATAAAGCAAACTAAATCAAAATTGGTTGAGAAATGATTGAGAAGAAGCATTTTTTTGTGATTTTATTTGTGATTTTGAATAAATTTGCATAAATTTGCATAATTGATTAATTTCAAAATTTGCATAATTGATTAATTTCAAAATTTTGTGTAGAGGTCTTGAAGCCCCCACCTAGCCCTATCAGATCAAACAAACAGAATGAAAATCGGTCAAGAAATGTGGGAGAAGAAGCAATTTTTGTATAATTTCAAAATTCTGTGTAAAAGTTTAGTGTGCATAACTCAGCCCTACCAAATAAAGCAATCAAAATCAAAATTGGTTGAGAAATGAAGGAGAAGAAGCATTTTTTGTAATTTCGAATAAATTTGCATAAATTAACATATATAATGAATTTCACGATTCTGTGTAGAAGTTTTAAATCCCCCACCTAGCCCTATCATATGAATCAATCAGAATCAAAATCGGTTGAGAAATGAGTAAGAAGAAACATTTTCAAAACTGTGGACGGACGGAAGGACGGAAGGACGGACGGACGACGGACGCCACGCCATGGCATGCGGGGTCCGCCCGCTAGTCATAAGGACCGCTATTCATAAAAAAAAATATTCATAAGGACCGCTATTCATAATAAGACATAAGGGTCGCAGTTCATAAGGGTCATTATTCATAAGGACCGCTATTCATAAAAAGACATGAGCGTCGTTATACATAATAAGCCATAAGGGTCGCTATTCATAATACCAAATCAGGGTCGTTATTTATAAGGGTCCCTATTCATAATAGAAAAAGAGGGCCTCTATACATAGAGATCAATATTCATAAGGGTCGCTATTCATAATCGAACAAGAGGGTCGTTATTGATAATAGGAGAAGAGGGTCGCTATTTATAAAGGTCAATATTCATAAGGGTCGCTAGTCATAATCGAACAAAAGGGTCGCTATTCATAATCAAATAAGAGGGTCGCTATTCATAATGTATGGGAAGGGTCGTTATTCATAATCATAAAAGAGGGTCCCTATTCATAATCGAAAAAGAGGGTCGCTATTCATAATCAAATAAGAGGTTCGCTATTCATAATCAAAGAAGAGGGTCGCTATTCATAATGTATGGGAAGGGTCGTTATTCATAATTATAAAAGAGGGTCGGTATTCATAATCAAAGAAGAGGGTCGTTATTCATAATCATAACAGAGGGTCGCTAGTCATAATCAAATAAGAGGGTCGCTAGTCATAATGAAAGAAGAGGGTCGCTAGTCATAATCGAAGAAGAGGGTCGCTATTCATAATCAAATAAGAGGGTCGCTATTCATAATCAAAGAAGAGGGTCGTTATTCATAATCAAAGAGGGTTGCAAGTCATAATCAATAAAGAGGGTCGTTATTCATAATCATAAAAGGGGGTCACTATTCATAATCAAATAGGGTCGCTAGTCATCTAAGAAGAGGGTCGCTATTCATAATCAAGGAAGAGGGTCGCTATTCATAATTGAATAAAGAGGGTTGCTAGTCATAATTGAAGAAAAGGGCCGCTATTCATAACTGAAAAATAGGGTCGCAAGTCATAATGGGACAATAGGGTCGCTTTTCATAATCGAAGAAAATAGTTTCTATTAATAATGCGACAAAAATGTCGCAAACCATCATGAAAAAAATAGGGTCTTTACTTACTCGAAGAAGGGTCAGCATTCATAATGGAATGAGAGGGTCGCAATTTCAATGATATAAAAAAAGGGGAAATGGGTGAAACAGAATCCCACATTACTTCCCACATACTAAAAGGCACTTCATCAGTGCCTAAATAATCAAAAGACGATGTCTAATCTACAAATGAGATTTTATTCACTAAAAAAAGCCCCTTTCCTGGGAGGAGGAAAGGGATTTGTGTGACACACGTGTCAGACAAATTGATCCATATCCTCCTAGTCCAAGAGATAGCCAGAATTTATTTGACAAAAATGACCAGGTGTCTTGTTATGATATTTGGGTAGAACATCCCTTGACACATTTGAAAAGTGATTTCTTGAGTGTCGGGAGTGGTGGAACGTGACGTCAGAGGTCATTGACCTCTAATTTGACCCCAAATTCCTATGTGTCCGGTTTTCTGCATATATTTCCTGAACAGATATTTGAATTTTTACGTCAGTGGTGTCAAATGAAAGATATTAAAAATATCTATTCAACGATACCCATTGTGATGAGATTTGATGATGTTAAAGTCCTCATTTTGGGCTAAATACTCAAAATTTTCACATTTTTTCGGATTTTAGTACAAATTGGCCTGAAATGAAACTAATAATTTAATAAAACGGTTTTGGTTTTTAATACGGTTTACACCTCAAAAACTTTCCCATAATATATACTAAAAGTTGACCAAAAAGTATGTCAGCAGGTCAAGCCGTAACTGCGCAAGGTCATTGAAAGTTCAATGACCTCTAAATTCACATAATTTCCCCTTATGTTGGTTTTCTTATAATAGGTCTTAAACGGATGCATAGTTTTACACATTATGGACGTCAAATGAAAGGTATCACCAATATCTTCCCAATGATATCCATTGTGAGCAAATTTGACAAATTTGAAGCCCTCATTTTGGGCCCAACCCCTCAAATGTTCACATTTTTTCAGATTTTAGTACAAATTGACATGAAATTCAATTAAAAAAAACTACAACGCTTTGGATTTTGCATACGATTCACACCTCAAGACCTTTCCCACAATATATACTAAAAGATGACAAATAAGTATGTCAGCAGGTCAAGTCGTTCTTGCATAAGGTCAATGAAAGTTCAATGACCCCTAAAATCATGTCATTTCCCCTAACATTGGTTTTCTTAGGATAAATCTTCAACGGATACGTGGTTTTTCACATAATGGGTGTCAAATGAAAGATATCAGTTACATCTGTCCAATGATATCCGTTGCGAAGAAATCTGAAACATTTAAAGCCCACATTTTGGGCCAAAACTATCAAATTTTCACATTTTTCGGATTTTTGGACAAATTGGCCTGAAATTAACTAAAACGCTTTTGGTTTTGCTCAAGATCCACATCTTAAATACTAAAAGATGAGGAAGTTTATTAGAAGTTCAATGGCCTCTAAATCAACATAATTTCCCGTTATTGGTTTATAGCATAATAATTCTTGTACAGATACCGTAGGTAGATTTTCACATAAATGGTGTAAAATAAAAGATATTTAGAATGTCTATCGAATGATATGCAGTTGGATAAAATTTGATGATTTTAAACAACAACAAACCTTTCCTATAATATATACTACAAGAAGGCTTTAAAATATACGACAAAAGGCCAAGCCGTCCTTCAGCAAGATTAAAACCTCATTTTGAGCACAAACTCCCTGGATTTAACATTTTGTTTATATTTTTTTTTCAAACTGTCCTAAACCAAATGGTCCAAGTTAGAAAAAAAAATGAACTTGATATTTTTGATAAAGAAACAAATTCTAGTATATGCACTAATAGATCGAATAGCAACTGTGGCCTAAACACGTGTACTGAATTTAACGCAGTACTATGCAAAATATCAAACTCTTTCACTTTTCAACAGTTTCTTTAAGTCATTCCCATAACAAAATACACTTCACACTGTAACAAGTTTTCAATATTTAATAATTACACTAACACACAATAGTAAACAATAAATTGTACCCATTGAGTCTGGATCAATGATTTTATTTTTAATCAACAAAGTTTATGTCATGAAAACATACAAAACATTTTCCTGGTTGAACAAATTCATCCCACCAAAGTCGGATGCCAGTCCAGGACCATACGTAGGTTGATTTTTTTTTTTTTTTTTTTTTTGGGGGGGGGGGTTTCCACGGCATGGGCTCTTGATTTGTTCTGATGCAAGTGATTTCACTAAGATTGGTGTTTGTTATGTGGTGGTGAAAGCAGATAGTGTGATTTAAAGAAATAAGTGTAGAAGTCTATGCACAGGATGTAGTGTCATAGCTTTGAAGTACAGTGGTCTCCGCATAATGGCGTAGCATTTGAATTCAATTCAATTTCACATTTGATTTGTGTTCACGAGAAAAAGGTTTAAACTACATATAACATATACCATACAAATGCATTCACTGTACAATATACACATAACAGAAGCAAAAACAAACTACAACCTTTGAATTCTATCACACCAACCCCTTTCATAATTTTATAATATTCTTGTTTACTGGAATACTCCTGATAAATGTGTAAAATCTAACAAAACATTTCTTATCATTCTTACGTCAGGTAATCTGGTAATGGGATACTCTGTATAATGGGTAAAAAAAAAACCCCAAAAAAAAAAAAATTTTTTTTGGGGGGGGGCCTTTTTGCAAATTGCACCCATAATGCAAGATACTCGTTTTGAATCCATCAGTTATTACATTCTCATGTTTACTATTTGCTAAATCTTTCTAGGGCGTTTTGTCAGAATATACATGTATTATTAGTTATAATCTGTTGTTCTCATACGCAAATCTTCATTATCATACCATCACCAGCATCCATTTCATCATTATCATCATTATCAATCATCATTTATCATCATCTCATCATCGTTCGTCGTCGATCGTCTGTCGTTCGTCGTCGTTATTACGATTATCACTCATCTTCCACTTACCTCGTATCTCCACGCGAGTTTTTGTATGCATATGCCAAGTTAAGACTTTATTTGATAAGTACATACATTAGTGTTGATGTACGCCCTGTAGCGTTCCTTATGGAAGTATTATAAAGTCTTAAAAAGTATTGACACTGGCATCATCGATTAATCATGTCGCTTTCCTGATTTGGTTCATCTACTTGTTTAAATGATGGACTTCTTCGTTCGAAATCTGCTGGAATCTCCATCTTCGTTAGCCTCCCCCTTGATTCAAAGTAACTGGTTTATGACCGAATTGGCTGAAAACTGTTTATAGATGACTATGAAATGAATACCAAGGACATGCGGAATGAATAACACTGCATAAAGCATAGTGTGAGGTCAACCAAAAAAAAAAAAAAACGTATATTATGACAGAATGATTGAAAACCGTTATTCGTGTGTGTGTTTGAAGGTGTAATTCAATATATCCAACAAATTAAATGTCTGTATTTACACGATTTGTAAAAGTTTGTTAGAAGAAGTTCAACCTCTAGTAATTAGAGCATATTTTTTCGACATTTTTTCTTGAAACGCAACGTGTAATCTAACCTCTTGTCTTTTAGTGGGAAACGGTAGGGATATTTTGGTTCAGATTTGTCTAAAAGCACCAAATTTGGTACACATGTCACTCATACCATACTATTGCGATTTTTTACGGGCGCCAAGAAGGGTGCCCTCTGGGGGCGCCATTTTCGTTAAAAATCCAATATGGCCACCATTTGAGCTAATTTCAGCTGTAGTTTCAACTCAGAAAGGTCCAAAGGGGTTTTCAAGGCCAGAGAATCTGATTTTGATGTTACTTTATTGATTTGATATTATTTTTTTTCGCTAGGGTCATTATAGGGGTCATAAATATATTAATAACCCTCCTTTTATATGGGGGGGGGGGTTGGCATAAATAACACATGAATAGGGTGGTGGAAAAGGCGATAGCCATAATGTGTCTTGCCCCATAATGTTAACGTTTGACCTCACTTGACCTTTAATCTATTTATGTGACCTTTGACCCAATATAACTGAGTTCCCTTTAGGGCATCTACCATCTAGGTTTAATGGTTACCACATGACTAACGGTTGCAAAGCTACCAACTCCAGTAAAAACTAATAGAAAAATGGCGATAGCCATAGCTCACCCCTAATGTTAACATTTGACCTCATTTGAACTTTCATCTACTTGTGACTTTTGACCCCAATATAACTTTGAGGTCTCTGTAGGGCATCTACTCTACCAGCCAAGTTTGGTTACCACATGGGCTAATGGTTTCAAAGCTATACCAACTGCAGTAGAATCTTGCAGGTAAATTTTAAAATTTGACCTCATTTGACTTTTACCTACATACATGACCTTTGAACCAAAATAAAAATGAGTTCCATGTATAATATCTGCCAACCATGTTTGATTACAAAGGGGTAAATAGTCGCAAAGTTATTCACGTTTCATTTGCAGTGACAGACGGAGGACGGACAGCAGCCAAAGAACACATTTTTGCTTAAAATTACAAAGTGTCTTCTTTTTTTCTTTGCTTATTATTCATCTTTAAGGTGTGTCTATGATATAGTGGTGTGGACTTCTTATCTGCGGCAATTTTCAATATGTATAAAATCAAAATGTATTTAAAATGGCTGTTGGACACCAAAAGTGACCTTAAATCCCTTGTTATTTATTTGTAGTAATTTGGGGGTCCATCCGCCCATGTTTCAGGGCTCAATGAATTCCATTGAAAATAATGAAGACATGATTGCATACAAACCCTCCAAATCCAAGATGGGCAGATGGCATTCAAAATGACCTGCAATAACTGAAAGTGGCCAAAACCATGGTTTGAGGGGCAATGATTCCATTGAAACAGCTTAGTGCTGTCGATTGCTAAAAGAAAATTCTCCAAATCCAAGTTGGCATCCACGCTGTGTGCCAAATGCCCACTATTAATCAGTAAAATAACTTTAAGTCAGCAAATTTTCATACACGTATATATAGCAGGAGTTTGATTTTCGTGTCTGACCGTCTGGCACTGAGTTTTGTGAGGTTTTAAAGTCTAGTTAGCCATAAGTCAAGTTGAAACACTGCCGCATGACTTATTCATCCATTATGGTGCCCAAAATCAAATATATATAGTTTTACATGTGAGTCATTGGCTATACATGTATCTCCCGGTACGATTTTCTAGTATACATATTTAGGATTAATATTACCAATGAAAACAAGTGCAAACATCTGTCATTGAATAACCATATAGCATAAAACAATTGTACAAAATCACTATTTTTCCTAATCATATATCGTGAGAATTAAGATCTCATGATTTAGATTTTTATTCCACAATTGTCATGATCGCATATTCATTATAGGAATGCAGCCAGGCTAGTTATCAATTTCAAGGTTTTCATAAGTTTTCAAAGTTCCCAACATAACCTCTCTGGCAGTTATGTTGCATAGAAATACACTTTGTCTGCATTGTCAAAGTGACCATCAGTTACATTGTAGTTGTAGTAGAGATTGTTAGTTGTTTTTTTCTTATCCCGACTTTTACGCGTTCCTATGAGCGTCCAGTTGGTATGATGTGTAACATGGAAAGAAGTCTTTAACGTATTTCTTCAAAAATGTTTACAGGCAATATTTGAGGGATAACTAGGGCTGGTCCACCTCAGATGTTAATGGCAGATCCCTGAGTGATTACTGAGGTCACTCATTTATTAGAAAGTAAATTATTAATTTGTACAGCTATCAAATGACTTTTGTTGCTCATCTTTGATGCCACCTTTGTCCCATTCCCAAAAATTGTACCCACTATTGCTTGTGTAACTGGATTGTCAAATCCCTCAAACTGAATGGAAGATAGTAAATTCACATCATCATAACCGATCATTTTATCAAAATAAGATGCATATTGGCAGTCATATTTGAAGCAATTTTGGATTTGCAATGATTCTATTAATAAGCAGTTAATATTTCAATGGTTTTATATTATTCACTGACTCATAAAAATGGAGATAGACATCAGAGTTTCTTGTCAGGAATGAATAATGATCAATTTACTGGTATGCCCACTGCCGATTGGTGGTACAGCCATTTTGGACGCCATCTTTGACTTACAGGATTTGTAAGCAATTAAAGATTTGTTCTTGTTACAAAGGCCTTAACACAAGAAGAAAGACCCCATAAGTACATATATTGTGGAATGGAGATGTTTGAATATTTAAAACTGATACGTCCATACCACCACGGATAGCATAACATACACCCTATAAGATGAAAACTCAATAAAAAAATATATATCAGACAATGATTGTTTACGTCCTTTGGCTGCAGGAATAAAGGGCCCAACAATAGATCTAAAACGAGTATTACATGTCCTGCGGGACATACATGTACATGTATTTTGTGTTTTTGGAAAGATCCTACGTGACACATTATCTGTGTTGTTCCATAGGGATTCTAGCCCGTCCAATTTCCTCCCTTTTTCAGTATGGTGTGATATCCCCAATATGTCCCCTTTTTAGCCATTATGACCATTGGTATTGAAATTACATTTCCATCTAACCCAGATGGTAGTCATGTTGGATTTTACCAATATTGTGACTGGTGCTTGTCTTGGTGCAGATAAAAGGAAGACTAGTGTGAACCTACATAAATGGGCCAAATTAATTACTGTTTGTAAGAATCATAACATTCTGATCTCAGAATCCTCAAACATGTATCCCCACTGTAGGCAACAATTTAAGATGCCCTATATGTCAGGATTTGTTAATTTATGAATCTTGATAAAATCCTAGGCAAAATTCTGACATCAAATCAATAAAATAACATCAGAATCAGATTCTGTGACCCCGAAAACCCCTAAAACACACACTTTTATCACAGTGGACCTTTTAATTTGAAACTAGAGCTGAAATTAGCTCTGATGGCGGCCATATTGGATTTTTAACAAAAATGGCGCCCCCAGAGGGCGCCCTTCTTGGCGCCCGTCAAAAATGGTAATAGTATGGTATGTTTGACATATGGACCAAATTTGGTGCTTTTAGAAGAATCTGAACCAAACAGCCCTTTTTATGCCCTGCCGTCTCCCACTATTTGGAGTTATACCATAAAAGACAATTTTAAAGGAAAATGTGAATTTGAATCTTGGATTTAATTTCTGGGGATTAATTTATTTCTGCATAATCAGAACATAGTATATCAGTTTAATACATGTAATGAAAAGCTGCATTTTTACTACAGATAACACAACATGAACAAATGAAAGGGAATACTTCAGTTTAAAAAATTCAAATGTTGTAAACTAATATTTTCTGCATAATGATTTCTTTTTAAAATTCCGACAGGTGATGGCCTGTGATATTAACCCGTTGGTTACGGGAACCGGATGTACCCTGTGTTAACTCTATGGGATTTTCAGAATCTCGGAAGCAACGGGTTAAAGGTGGAGTGCCGATAATTATAGGGAAGCAACAACCCGTAGAGTTAAAGTATATGTACATATAAATATCAAGTACCTTTGAGAAAATGGTTTTATTAGACGTACATAAAATCTTGCGTGGAAGAGGTGAGGGTGTGGAGATATAGATCAATGATTGTTGACTATAATGATGAAAGCGATGACGATAATTATAATGATGGTAATGGTAAAGATGATTATGA
>JZLH01S0336089.1:0-25362 GCA_001188425.1 Eucidaris tribuloides
CGCGCCCGGGATTTAAGGGAACTTTGAATAGCAGAAATGAGTACGACAACCTTGCCGGTCCGCCTAGGACCAAAATCTTCTAAGTGTAACGATCAAACAATAGCGCCAACCGAATGGACCCACAGATTACACAATCCGCAGCAGTACTGTCAAACAATGAATCTTAAATCTCTAAGTTTTGTGTACTGTGTTATGCTACTCTCAGTCATTCATGTCTTCCTGTAAAATGAACTTGTAAATACAAACGTACTCACTTCAACCTTTACCTGAAGAGTGGGAGCAGCTTTTTTGCTGTTCTTACGAACAGATCTTAGTACATGAAGTTAAATAATTATATAATTGCTTTATTATTGCCTTCCTATGTATATGTAGTTGAGCACTCTTACCATGGTGCTGTTTTTGCATTCATCACATTTGGTATTATATATTATATATATATATATATATTATATATATATATATATATATATATATATATATTATAAACTAGATGAGCCTTGGGCCTTGCTAGTTTATATATTATAAACTAGCCTTGGATGAAAATGCTCGTCCTACCCGCATAAAGTAGTTCGGCTTGTAATGACGTACACCCGGTCACCCAGCAGATCACTAAGAACCATCAAGAGAAACTTCAGCGCTCTCCTGACGAAGGATTCTACCAGCCGTATATTTTCTGGCCATTCCATCCTTGCCAGCTTTCCGGAGAGATACACAACCTCCAAGGATTGCTAGTACATTCTCGACTGCCAGGGAACAACATCGCCACCAAGCAGGCCGGAGGAACGTCAAGCTGCCGCCGCCCTCGTTGTAAAACTTGCGGATAGTCACTCCAAGGACATGTAGTCGCCCTACAGGCTCGTGGAGAGTACAGGGACATTTCACGTTGCACTTCAACGAATTAGTGTACTGTCTGATGTGTAATAATGTGAGAAAACTCTACATCGGGAAACGAAACGGCGGCGCTTGCCGACAGAGTTCACGGAACATTTACGCTCTGTCCGCCTTAACACCCCAGGTTTGCCGTAGCGTCACATTTTCATCTAGCAAATCATAATGTAAGTACATAAGAGTATGTGGGGTTAAATTATGCAATGATCTTAATCGTAAGAACTGGAAGAAAAGATTATCTTCCGTCTCTAGGTTGTAAAACCCTTGGCAATGAATGTTACTTCCGCGCATTTAGGATGTAATTGTCCTTGCCTACGCGGTTGCGCGATATTCAGCTATTAGTAGGGTTTTGTATATGCGCTCGTAAATTCATCGCTTCACACTTGAATAAAGGTCTATGACGCGACGTCGTGTTTTTACATCACCTTACGGCATCTCACATACTATAACTGATATATTAATTATTAATCAGTTACGACGCAGTTACTTTCCTTATTATGTTTGTGTTTTATATATATAATTATATAATAATATATATATATATATATATTATATATATATCATATATATATATATATATATTAAACACAACAAAGCCTCGGCATCATACAGTCACAAATTTAATGGCAACACACACACTATTTAGAAAAAGAACCACCACTTAAAATCAGGATGTACCCAAGTTAACTTTTTTTTTCATTTATGAATGTACTTATTGAGATTTATTCAAAAGCAGGGTAGCCCCCTGAGAGCTGTGTAGCTGTATTATACAAACAATGTACGAAACAATAAAAAAACATATTTGCATGAAAATAAAAAAAACAGTGGGCCTACTTATGTAGGCCAATTAACCAATTACACAAATCAATTAAAAAACTGTACGCAAACATCATATTAATTTTGAATTTCTAGTTTATATTATAAGTTATGAGAATTCCTAGTTCATATTACATTGGGCATGAGAATTTTTCCGAATGACGTAGCGGATTGAACATTCAATTTTTATCCTAATATTTAGGGATGGATATTTAGAACTTTACAATTATTCTTAATGATTTAAGCACGAACATTTCAGTGTCAATTTATATTTACCTGGACCGTATGTTTCCCGATAATTCAAACACATTACACTCCATTTCACTTATTTATTCATAGTATTTTTTTAAATTATTTTAAAGAATAGAAAAGGAGTCTTATTATGGGATGGTGGTGGGCTTCGTGGTTAGTGGATAAGCCAATGGATTCTTATTCGAAAGGTTTTTGGTTGGAGTCTACATTATGACATTTGTGTCCATGGGCACGACACGTTATTTCCATTCCTCGTCTTGGGTAAGAGAAGAGCCGGAGGTCTTCAGAAACGAATTCACCAAACCAAATGAGAAAGGTGCAATCCGGTTGAGGTTGCCAACTGTCTATTCACATTCCTGCAATACTCTGACTTCATACCCTCTTAACCTGCATCACTTATAAAAGACTCCATTTGAAATCAGCCGCTTATATAATGCTTTATAAGCTATTCTTGGTGATTTCCACTGAAATGGAATGAAATAAAAAAACTGATGCAACAAATATTAAATTGAGTACTTGTCCAACAACAATATATATTCTTATATCGAGTGTCGCTGTCAAATGTCACTTTAGTACAGAAGGGAGTAGTTGAAAACAACAGGACACTTCCATTTTTACAAAACCTCTACACAATTCATCATGCTAACATAGTGCTTACATACAAGGAAAGCAATATGTGGGACAATGTTGATTGTTAATGTTGCGCCATAAGGAGACGGTGATGAAAAATTCACCTGTTTAAATGTGATATGCTTTTACATGGAAACCAACGAAATGGGAACTAACTTGTCCACTTCAACCACTACCCTAGTTTATCTTCAAATATTGAGAAACCTTACTTTAGTACTGTACTTCCCTATGAAAAAGATACCTGAATAACCCGTGAAATCGTTCGTTCGTCTTAGAAAAAAAAAGACGAAATAAAGGAAAGGCTAAGGGAGAGTTGTGAGACAGACATATGTGAAAAAATAAGACAAAAAAAGCAAAATTGAAATCGTTATTATCATGCAACTCATAATTTTACGGATGTGAAAATGTGGTCACTCATGAGTATTATCTCCGCCCATCATAATTGTTACCCAGATTGGTGATCTAGGGCTGGCCACGGCACCCTCACCATCAAGTACTGGATTTGCAGCTCGTGGAACACCGACACACAAACCACCGGAAGCTTTCGTCAACAACGAATCAGTTGTTACAACAAAGACTGATATGTACAGGTAATGTCACCGTCTAGGTGAGAGTAATCAGGTTAAGTAAAATAAAATCAAGTATTGTACGGCTGGCTTACTTTCAACTTAACATGCAAGTTTTATAGCTTAGAATGAATACTTTCAAAAAACTGATTATTACATGTATATTAAAGGCCCATTGTCATAACGTGATAAAAAACGCCCTCTTATGGCTAAAATCATAAAATTGGTGCACTACTGACACCCATAATGCAATAGCAACAGCCATGACAGTGTGGAAAACAAACAGCATTTTTTTCCTCCCACAATATTTACATTATGGCACTGCAACAGTCGATATTTTTGAATATATGCCTGCATTCTATGACTAGTTGTCATCCTCTCTGTGATTGAATTGTCCCCCTTGACAGTGGGCATTTAAAGGCAAGGTTCACCCTGACATCAAGTTGGTTTTAATAAAAGCAGAACAATAAGAGAAACATTTTAATGAAAGTTTGGCGAAAATCCACCTAAGAATAACAGAGTTATGAAGTTTCAAAGTTTTAAATTTGTGACGTCACATGCGAGCAGCTCCCCATATGCCATGTGATATAATATCCATAAAAGTGCCGTTTTCTCAGATAAGTTTGCAAAAATGATTTTTACCTGTGCATTCAATATATTATCAGAAACATTATTCCACACATGCAACTATGAAAAAACTCTATTTAATTATTCATGAACTATTCAAAAATTGCAATTTATGGAATTTATATCACATGATATATGGGAGTGCTCGCATGTGACGTCACAAAATTTAAAACTTTGAAACTTCATAAACTCTGTTATTCTTTGGTGGATTTTCGCCAAACTTTCATCAATATGTTTCCCTCATTGTTCTGCTTTGATTGAAACCAACTTATGTCCAGGTCGGTACCTTCCTTTAAAGTTGAATGACATAAATTCAATTTTTTGCAGGAAATAGCTTGAAAATGGATATGACATTCAGGTTTGATTCCAAAAGGTGCTAAATCCAGAGGCAATAGCACTGGCCTTTTTAACCAATGAAAGCCCAGTTTTCAGGAACTGGGAACGACGTTGGCAAGTCAGAACATATGGGAAATAGTCCCTACAGGAAATGTGTAACACTATTGTTACAGCTATTAATTATAAGCGTTTGAGCGTTATTTCATTCAACCTTTGTGTTTATGTGTCAACAGTTTGAATATTAAGTAGAAAGTAAATTATGAGTGAGAAAATGTAGGTTGTTATCATGGATGGAATGGCGTAGATGTGGGAGCGGTGCTGCGGTGATGATCGAACGTGATGTGAGATGTTCCGGTAAGCTGCCCCATTGGTCATACGATTGATTAATTGATTGATTGATTGATTGATTGATTGATTGATTGATTGATTGATTGATTGATTGATTGATTGATTGATTGATTGATTAATTGATTGATTGTGTCACGTGAGTGACTTTTTTAATTTTTTTCACACTGCTACTCTTCAAAAACGAAACGTTTGAAACGATTTATACGTCAGAAATTAATACGTTTTAATATTCTTCTCTCTGTTTACGATTGTACAAACATTGGATATTTGACTTAACAAAATATAAATACAAAGCAGGAATACATAACTAAGAGACTGTGTCGCTCGACGCAGGCTCCAACCAGCATGTCATCTATCTAGTCACTCGAACCCGCCAGCAGTCCACGTCATGTTGGTCGTCCGAACCAGCCCGCTGTCGGTGAAGCTTGTTTCGTCGTCGAGATGTAAAGGACCCTCCGCAGACGGAGATCAAGAGTCTACCCTGCCCAAAAGTGCTTCTTCCCGAATGATAAGGATTACACCCTATTCAAACTAACCGCTAACGGGAAGAATTTCTCAGGAGAATGTTGGAGGATTTCCTTAAACAAAAGAGCATACTTCCAATTCTATACCCCAGACGCACCGTCAGACACATGCATATATTAACACTATTACGGAGGTGCAGTCAGACGCATGCATATTATATTACGGAAATCGTTACATTACTATAGATTCAGTTTCGAAATCCAGAGCTTATTATGAAAACAATAACAATGCCTCAACTTATTTGCATAGGCTCACATGAATTTCATTAACCGAGACAATCAAGGCACTGACAATTATCTAACTTGTACTTTGTCTGGCTTGTCTGCCATAAAGAAAATCTAAACCATTTCTTTAATGTTATATTGTCTGGAAATAAATTTCCCTCCTGACAGATTGATTGATTGATTGATTGATTGATTGATTGATTTCAAATATTTATACAGAATATTGGAAAGATCTTTTTTGTCTCGCCTGAACGAAGTTCGGCAGAGACCTAGTAATCACTTTTCCTGTTAGTCTGTTAGTCTGTTAGTCTGTTGGTCTGTTACGAAAATGTTAAAGTTTTTGTTCAACTTGCTCTCATTTCTTTATTTCTGCATCAATTGTGTTCACACTTGGTACAAATGATCCTTGGGTAATACCACGTGTGTGTTGATGAGGATGATGAGGTCAAAGGTCATTTAGGGGTCAAAAGGTCAAATGATATGAGGCCATGTGCATCATTTTTCTTGAAGTTTTTGTTTAACTTTCACTCATTTCCTTTTTTGTGCATCAATTTTGTTCCCACTTAGTACAAATGATCCTTGGGCAATACCACATGTGCTTATGAGGATGGTGAGGTCAAAGGTCATCTAGGGGTCAAAAGGTCAAATGATATGAGGCCATGCTTAACGTGCTCTAATTTCTTTATTTGTGCATCAATTGTGTTCACACGTGGTACAAACGATCCTTTGGTAATACCACAGGTGTGTTGATGAGGATGATGAGTTCAAAGGTCGTCTAGGGGTCAAAAGGTCAAATGATATGAGGCTATGTTTAACTTGCTCTCATTTCTTTATTTCTACATCAATTGTGTTCACACTTGGTACAAATGATCCTTAGGTAATACCACATGTGTGTTGATGAGGATGAGGTCAAAGGTCATCTAGGAGTCAAAAGGTCAAATGATGTATTTCTGCATCAATTTTTTTCAAACTCGGAACAAACGATAAGTGGGGAATACCACATGTTTTGTTGATGAGGATGGAGAGGTCAAAGGTCATCTAGGGGTCAAAAGGTCATATTGCATGTTTTATTGATGGCGAAATCAGGCGAGACTCGTGATTCGCGAACCACCTTATTTAAGGTAAAGAATAAATGAATTCACCATTAAACAGATTGGTATGGTACGTCCCAATCCTAGTTCCAAAAGGAAATAAATCCGTAAAAAACTGCATTTAAATAAAAAAAAATCAATTACATTGAAAATAAGGCAAGTTCAGGATTTTTTTAAACTCCATGATGATGAATTAGGGTAAAATGTCTTTCATGTATATAAAAAAAGGCAAGTAGGAGGAACAGGTAGAAAAAAACCCCTAAAATTAATAAATTTAATTTACTCGAAAAGACCAAAAGTGGATGTACACACTAACAAAAATGGGTTCAGATTTGCACCTTTAAAAGTGCAGACTAATGTCACACTAGGAACACTTTTACGGATGCAACGTTGCACCTTTCAGACCTTTAAAGATGCCAAGTTGCACCTTAAAGGCTGCACCCAGTGTGAAAGGTGCAACGTTGCACCCATAAAGGTGCTCCCAGTGTGAAATTGCTGAAGGTACAAAGTTGAACATATTTTTCTTAGTGTGTAGCCCCAGGGGGGCCACCCATGTATAAATGTTGTAACCATGCGTGTACATTGACTTTGAAAAATAACCCTAAACGTGGATTTCAACAAGTTGTCAAAGCGACCCTAAACGCGGATTTTACACGAACAAAAGCACCCACATCAAGGATTTTTTTTTGCAACAGGTATACCCTAAATGCGGATTGTACACGAACAAAAGCACCCTTCAAAAAATCCCCCCTAATCTCCCAAAATTGGGCTAAAATTATGTATTTTGATATGCTATAAACGCGGATCCGCGTTTAGCTTTTAAAAACTACCCTAATTCTGCGTTTTCGTGTACACGCACGTGTACCGCCTTTTGGAATTAAGCTCTTCATAATTTTCTCTAGCAGTCAAAGGGACGCTTGGGTAACTTTAATGTTACTTGTACCCTTCTCATGGTCTTTATACAATAAAATATTACACTATTTTTAATTAATATTACAATGTACAGGTGAACAGCTTAAATCAATCGTATTCTTTCGTTTCGGATACTACTATTAAAAAATTATGTTTTATTACTAATTCTATAGTATACCCTGCGCCTAGAACACTATGCAGAGTGGATTTGGCGCAATATAAATTATACGTATTATTATTATTATTAAACTAAATTACTTATGGAATCATTTACCATAAATCATAACCTCGAAATGTATGTTTTATCTTTTCATATGTCAGTTTTGCAATGACTGTGTGGGAGCTCATTTTTGGAAAGGAGCCATACGAAGGTAACGCAATTTAAAAATTAATATGTTTTATATGTGATCATGTGCATGTTTTATCTTTTGCATTTTTAACAATGTCCGTCTATGATCCTTTGAAAGGATTTTCCTGTCACTGATTAACGATAGACTGGGGATGAGATAGATCGAAATTTTGACAATATAAGCAAAACGTAGAGCCTATTATAACAAACAACTTTGAAAACGTAAATAATACTACAAAAAGTTGAATGAGCTTCACCGGGGTAAAGTCAGAACAAACAAAAAGGAAACAAACGGAATGATATGGAGAAAAACAACGAACATTTCATAAAAATCAAATTAACCTATAATACACCACAGAAAATCTGCACATTTTCATCAGCAACAATTAAATATATCTATTCAGTGGTTAGTTTTCACAGCTTGGACAAACCATCAGTTAAGAGAACAAGACGATCCATTATACATAATGAATTTAAGAATGGACAAGCGAATATATTCTCTCTCTCTGTATGTATCCTTGTTGCAGGATGTGATGCAGTGTGGAAACTCAAGAAGGAGGGCAAAGTACCAAAATTGGAATATTCACTTCGTACGCCATATTCCATCCCAAAAATGATAGATCAGGGATGGCAGAAAGAAGCAGATAAACGACCTGAATTTCAAGGTAGGGTGCTAACAGTAAAAAATGTGTAATGTTGTGATATGACTTAACATATGGTGTGGAATCCTCTTCATCCCTGCAAATTATGCAATGGAAACTAATATATGATTTTGATTTATTATTATTATTATTATTATTATTATTTAGTAGTAGTAGTAGTAGTAGTAGTAGTAGTAGTAGTATTCTGCTTTTGATATACTGTTGATATGCGACGAACAAACATTCTATATTTCATTACAGACATTTTACCAGACTGTGAGGCTTTAGTGAAAAGCTACAAAGACGAAGAACACCTGGAAGCAGACCGATGGATTAAAGGAAAGGTAAACTGCAAACTGCGATCCAAACCATTACCAAATACGATGGGATGTGAGGTTCAGTGGCGTACCGTGGGTCAGCCCATGGGGGGGGGGGCACCCAGTCGCTCAGCCGAAATTGCATTTTCAGATGGTGGATTTTAAGCGCTGCGAACGCTGAGCGTGCGATAGGGGCGGGGCTAGGGGTACCCCTGTCAGTTTTTGTTGTTGTTTTTTTTTTGCTATTTTTGTGTCAAAATGTACCACAATTCAATAATTTTGTAATAAAAAAATCACCGTTTTAATGTATAGGTTTATTTCATACTGAATATGTGTTTGTACATGTATGTATGTCATTAGTGGTGAAAAGGCAATTCCGCGAGCGAGCGTAGCGAGCGAGTGGTTTGAGAAACTTTGAAATGCTAAGCCGAAAAATGCGTTTTGCAGGCCCCTAGCCAGGATATTTCAAAGGAGGGGGTGCGTATAAGTAAAAAAAAAAAAACTTTATGGAATTCAAGTACAGGGTCCTCGTCCTGGTGGGAGTAACGGAGCTCTACTCCCTGAAGCTCATGGTTTCTAGCAGTTTCATTTTATATAGGGAATATTTGTTTGTATGTATGTCATTAGTGGTGAAAAGGCAATTCCGCGAGCGAGCGGTTTGGAAAACTTTGAAATTTCAAGAAGAAAAATGCGTTTTGCATGCCCGTATAGCCAGTTAGCCACGATAGTTCAAAGGAGGGGCTTATAAGTCAAGAAAACTGCTTTTGTAAATAGACAGCTATACAGTCGACAATAATAAAACACAGTAAACAAAACAACCCAACCCCCCCCCCACCCACACACACACTTACGAACTGTTTAGCACTTTCCACGGTATAATTTTTATAGTAGGTGATTTTCAAAACATGGCGGTATTATGTCGGGGGTCAGGGGGCTCCGCCCCCTGAAGCTCATGGGTTCTAGCGGATTGATGAGACTGTTTTGACCCCTGACATCACTGTTTCGTGAAATTTACTAAAGGGCCTACATTCAAGAATAATCAAAAACGTATTATAGAAATACATTCTTTTGAACTCATCCCCCCCCCCTCCCCCAGATACGGTCCTGGTAATTCGAAATAATTCATACTGCACTGTGCATCCAAACAGAATTATGCAAGTGTTTATTCAGGTCAGAACCCCTCCCTACCGATTTGAATTAAATGCGTTACAATGGCACTCAGTGGCGAAACTGAATTTTACAGGAATGCAAAAAGGCGCACACGCAAAAGGTGTGCCTTGCACGTGGGTGATGAATTTTGGAGAAAAAATTTCTGCACAAAATTGTTTGATTTTGATAAGTGTATCTGAAAAATTGCCTGCGCTATAGCTGGTTAAAAATTAAAATCTGTCGCTCTGTACGAGCGACAGATTTGGAAGGGGAAAATGATTCCACCGGGGTGGGGGGGGGGGGATATTCTCAGTCTAGCACAATTAATGATGTGGGAACGCCTGAATATCCATATTGATGCACAAACCTATACTACCACTTTAAATAAGTTCAAAAGTATCAAAAGAACGTATTTACTTTCAAAATTAATATCAAAATTTCTGAAATATATCAGCGTGTACGAAATATGAACTGTTTTTTATTTCGGATCCAAGTCGGTCAGTCGTGCGACGGAAAATCGTGTAGTGTGTGGTGGCCTTAACGCTGACCCGAGACTATAAAACAATATATATGACGTACCTTTACGTTTGGGAATACCATGAATACTAGATAGCAACTTTGACACCATTGTGTTTGACATTTTTATATAAAATGTTCATATGGATTGTTTTTGAATGATTCAGAGGCATTTGTATAAATAAAACAAAAGGCATATGCTGAAAGAGAAGAAACAAAACAAAAACGAATTTGCTGAAGGAGAAGAAACAGGCCTTGAGAGTTCGTATTTACAATAATATACATTGATGAGGTACCCGCTTTGTGGCATCTCGACGGATTGCCACGTTAAAACCTTCTGCACTTCACAGTCATCTTGAACTAAGAGACAGGAAATCATCAGATTCCAAACAGTTTAATACAGTTGTCTACACGCATGTCTGCGTACACATTTTAATAATTGTGACCTGTCACCACGATACCCTGATAAAGTCGCACATCTTATAAAATATGAAGAGGAAGAAACGCTTTGGATGAAAAATAAAATAATTTAAACTCTTGCAGCATGTTAACATCATCAAACATTTTTGATTTCTGAAGACACTGCGTTTTCATATTTTACATCCCTCTTACGATATTTAGCACTTTCCTTAGCTTTGGCCACTTCGACTTTATCAGGGTATCGCGGTGACGGGTTACAAGTTATGTGGGTGTCACTGAACGTGTGCGCATTTTATGAACGAATGGTAAAATCTGAATATGCGGCTATCTGGAAACCTTTGCAGTGTAACGTTTGATCATTCTTTTAATATATTTTTATTTTTTCTTGAAGCCATGGATTTGTGTCTTATAATTCAGCGTTTTTGTCATTACACTTAGTTTATCTATTTGTTTATTCTTACAGTTACAGGCAACGAGCAGTGAAAATACCAAGTTACATCAGGACACAGGTAAAGTAGTTACAAAAAAAATACGCTTATTTGGTATTTCGTAGTGTTAGAGTAAAGCCATTTTCCATTATTTTGTTCAATGAAACGTACTGTATATCATTAATTATTGCATTAATACAGTTTAGTTGTAGTCGGGCCTATTTGCATTGCAATCTGTCTGTTAATCTTAACCAAGAAAACGTCCGATCATACAATTTTCACAAATCTAACGCCTAGGTCACATTTGGTCTAAGATGACCTTACGGAGCCCGTAAACTCATCGTATCTTCCATTTCGTACGATCTCCCTACGGTGACAAGCTTTGACTGTACGATTTCGTACGATTTCACGGGCTCCCCACGTGAATCGTAGCCTCTACGATTTTTGCTCAGTGTGAAATTTGACAAATTTTTAAAAATCGTAAGCCCGTCGCCCGTAGACTTATCGTAGATGATATTGTACGATCGACGTAGGGACATTGCAACGAGGTTGTGCACTTATTGTACATTCATCGTACGATATCGGAAAAAGCATCGGGTCGCAGTTGACTGCGTACACGGTATGATAACTTTATCTACGATTTATCGTACGATTTGTGGGGCATCGCAGATGGCGACGGGCTACGACGTACGTACGAGCATCGTGCAATTTCTCGGACGGGCGTTTTGAGTTCGGGCCGGTGCTAAAGCTGTATGAAGATCGTACAGCCATCGTACAGAGATCGCGCGACAGCCCTGTAGACTCCTTGGCCCCTTCACAGATCGTTCGATATCGTACAGAGATTGTACCACCTCGTACAGAAATCGTACGATATCGTGCAGGGGGGTCACAGAGAATGTGTATAGCCATTGTGTCATTTTAGTGTTCGAGTACCCACTACAATAGCCGATATCGTACAATGACTGTACGATCAGCGCAAAGCCTCGGTGCGATGTCCTGCGTCGATCGTACGGTGCCATCTACGATAAGTCTACGGGCTACGGGCTTACGATTTTAAAAATTTGTCAAACCTTCACGCTAAACAAAATCGTAGAGGCTACGATGCCCTTAGGGAGTCCATGAAATCGTACGAAAATCGTACAGTCAAAGCTTGTCACCGTACGGAGATCGCACGATATGGAAAATACGATGAGTTTACGGGCCTCGTAAAGTCATCGTAGGCCAAAAGTGACCAAGGCTATTTGGGGAGGGGTAAAAAAATCGTACGGAGGTTGCAACCTCATGGGGTCATCGTACGATCTCTCTACGATATTGCAAGATATCTGTGAAGAGGCTGAGGAGACGGCAGGGTAACTGCACTGATATCGCACGATCTCTGTGCGATAGCTGTACGATATCCGTACAGCCTCTGCACCTGCTTGAACTCAAGGGCCCGTACAAGAAATCGCACGATGCTCGTAGATTATGTAAACGCAAACCTCGTAGACCGTATAGCCATCTGCGATGCCCCCAGAATCGTACGATACATCGTAGCTAAAGTTATCGTACGGTGTCCGCAGTCAAATGTGACTGAGGCCTAAATGAAGGTAGATACGATTTGTAAATTACTTACGTCCGTGCTCAAATGAACTTATCCAATGCTCTTGTTTGCGCAATAATCAAACTGCTCACAGGGTCTGGTCATTATTACACAGCGGCGACGTCACCAGACATGGTACATCAGGGCGGGCAGACATCCCTCGAGGATTATCGTCAGGGAGCAAGTGCGGAGAGAGCGGATAAGACTGAAACAGGAGAACTTGATGTCGAGCTACTAACTGCCTTAGCTAAGGACATTGACCGTGACGACGTAATGAAATTGGGTTTCGCTCTTGGTTTCAAAATAGGTGAGATTAATGAATACAAGGAAACGAACACCTTGACAGGAGTTGTCAAGTCCGAAGGAACCTTACGAATGTTATTGGAGTGGAAAAAACTAACAAATAAGAAGAACCAACGCCAAGTCCTGAAAGAAGCTCTCAAAAAGGTGCAATTGCTGGACTTGTTGGACACGTATTTCCCCGGAAATTAGAATATCGATAAAACAAAAATCATTAAAGAGATAATAAATTCTAGATTGCACACACCCATATAACACACAAAACTCATTGAAAGTAATTAAATATCTTACATGGTTTATAAATCAATTTTACAAATGAGAATGCTATTACAAATCAAATAACACGATTTCAGTGAAATTCATATTAAAAATATTGATCTATTGTGTGCGTCTGCTCGGGCGCATGTGTTTGTTGCACTTGTGCTTATGGATGTGTGAGTTGACTACGTACTTATTTGTGTTTAAATGTATCGCATGACATGGATACTCCATGCAATAGGCAAGTGTGATTGACTTTAAAATGGACTTGATTAAATATATTGTGCGGTAATTTAAAAAAAATGTTTTGAACTGTACACGCTTTATGCATATATATGCAAGCAAACATTATGACATTATCTCACCAACAAGCTGTGTCGTTTTTTAAAACTTCACACAAAAATGGCAATGAATTATTGATATTAGTTCCTGTTTCGCGAATAAACAAGGTTAGCTTTTTTCGTAATTAGTAACAGAAAAGTAAAAACAAATTTACGAAAATCTGTCTGCAAGCTTGAATCACAGTTGTGTATTTTGTGAAAAATGTTTTAGCCTTATTTTTTTTACCAATTTTGGCAAATTTCCTATCAATCCTGACACACGAATTTGTGATGTTTACAGTCATTAAATATGTTTTTTGTTTGAAGAACAGAAATTTCTAGATTTACATGATGATATCCGGTTTTTATAGTGAAAAGAATAATAAAAAAGTGCCAAAATTGGTACGCACACATTCCCAGTTTATGACTGATTGTCATGTACTGTTAATTTGACTTGTTTTATTTTCGAGTGTCCCTTGAGTCTGAAGACTACTCATCCAGTCTTATGTATTGGGTACAGAGAAGGGTAATTATCATTATAAAAAAACAACAACATTTCCTCCTTTTAAAGTGCCTAGCATTTAGATAAACAAAATTTTACTGTCTGCCCACGTGTAGAAATATAACGCATATGCAAAATATTGTCGAGTGGCTGCACACATCCATTGTCACATTGTAGCTTACAAGTCATTAGCAATGATGTTCAGCTGAATAAAATTTCCTTTGTTTATGTGACCTGTCACCACTATACCCTTATAAAGTCGCACAACCTAAAGGCGAGAAAAGTGTCAAATATCGTAATAATGATACGAGTATGAAAGTGAAGCGTCTTCAAAAATTAAAAGCTGTATGCTCTTCACATGTTGCTAACGTTTCAAGTTTTATATTTTTCATGCAAAGTATTTTTCTTTCTACGTTAATGCTCTATCAGGGTATCATGGTGACAGGCCACATATATATGTCCGTTTTCTTTTCATATACAGGTCTTTTTAGTATTTCTTTATGATCCTATCAAGTGGTGTAGTAATTATGTTTAAATTCTTCATTCTTGTCGGGGGCTTTCAGGGACAGAATCATTCATGTTAAAAATACCTAATAAAAAAAACCTTTTGTTAATTCTTAACATTTGCATTTAACTAAAAGAAAATGCCACTTAAAAATATGCATGTGCTCTATTAAAAAAAATCATATGTGAAGTTTTACATTGATGATTGTAAGTGTGACGTGAAAAAAAAATGTATGTAATTTTTGTTAGTAAAAGTGCAGTCATGTCTTATTTAGTTATTTTAAAAGTTTAATGGTAGATCGGTTGTGTGTGCAGGTGGTGATAGTTTGATTGGAAGATGGTAAAGTTATAAGTTTGCTCTATTTAAACTTTTTTTTATATTTTGTCTACGCCTTATTATTCGATGTCACTGCATAATCCTTTCAAGTTGTATACTATACTTAAATATGGTAGAGGTGAATTAATGCATGATCAAAAGATGATACATTTTGATGAAAACTTGCTGACGGAAATATATCATTTTCATTCATAATTAAATCAATCATTTTTTTGATTCTCTACACTTTCAATATTTAACTAAAAATGAGTTATATATTTACATATTCCAAATTTTCATATTATTAGTGTGAAGTGATATATCATTTATATCAATGCGATATTTTCGAAAAATATATATGAAGTGTGTGGTGACTGTGGTGGTTAAAAAATACATGTTTTATTATCTTTCTTTTCAGATGTTTCGACGGTTTAATAATTGTTTACATGTAGTGGTGGGTTATAAGTTTCACAGATCTGTAGCAAAGACGAAATGTTCAGTTTAATTGACAGATTGCTTTAGGTAACTCTTCCATAATGTTATCTAATGAAAAAAAGTACAGTTTGTATAATAGGAGGAAGAACTTGGTATATTATGTGTGAAATAGTTTTTTCTCTAGTCCTCCGCTATATGTACCTTTGCTTATGTATTTGTGGTAAGATCATGCTCGCGTGATTTTAAAACGATATTACCATCCAATGCACAGGCACACAACTATTCGCAAGTGTTATCGGGATTGGGCTCTCAAAAACTTGAAGGGCCAAAAAAAAAAATCCCAAAATAAACAAACTTTGTGTGCATACTAATTCAGAGAAACTAATTGACGTAAATATGTATGCACAAATTTTACTAGACGGTGTTTAAATGGTATTTCTTCTGTACGTTAAGAGTATTTACACAATGTTAACTTTAAGGCATGGAAAAGAGATGCCCTAACTTCAAATTGTGTTTGCAGTTCTTTAAGAATTCTTATTAACTTTCCCCGGTTAAAAAATCGCGAATCAGTACTATGTCTTTGGTAACACAATTAAAGTTAATGGATTTTTATGAAAGTGCACTTCTGATATGACAATTACACGAAGATGTTCTGTCAAATTTTCGGAATAAGATGATATGGTGCGTCTATAATGGTGGGCAGAGTTTTTCTCCCTGTGTGACTATATTGCACAGCGTGCGATTGCACGCATAATAATCGCCAATTGATACATTTCATGTAATTTCTCGAAACAAAATAAAATAGTATTTTTTCGAGGTTGCCCTCGATGGGAGTCGTGTTCAATTTTTTCATTGAAATACAATCTGAAAAAATAGACCCGTAAGGAACGCAAACCTGTATTTTCTTTGGAAATGGTTGTTAGGGGTTTTTTTTTGTGCCGGGTTGATATGTCTGTTATGTAATCGTACACTTTGTTGTTGTTTTTGTTATTAAAATGTCACTTATTGCATTTAGCTGATTAAAATTGCGCATTGGACTTCCACTCGTTGTGTCAAAAGTTACTAATTATTTTCATTTATTTTACGTGTAATGTGAGCGAATACAGTTCTTGTGTTTTGATGAAACTTGTTACTGTTGTTACAAAGAAAGCCGAGAAGCCCATTCGAATCTGCCAAAAGCCTTTAGACAATAGGACTAAAGTTAAGAAATGAAGATCCAATATTTCACATGTTAATCTTGAATTAACACTCAAACAAACCAGTGCTGTAATAATCAGCCACGTATATATCTAACACAATGACATTTCTGTATATTTCTTGCTTTATTCCCATTCCTATGGCGTGTAAGGAATAACAGTATTTGGATGAATGGGGCTTAGTCTTCTTCTTCTTCTTCTTCTTCTTCTTCTTCTTCTTCTTCTTCTTCTTCTTCTTCTTCTCATTATTATAATTGCTTTATCATTATTTCGGATAACAGGAACTAGAAAAGCGAACTCAATCACTGTTACCCTCAGGCATCCAGTACCATGTAATTATGCACATGAATATGTGACCACAACACCGGGTTTTTACCCTTCTCTTTTCGATGAAGTGCGTGGGTTCTTTTACGTGCTGAGGTGTTTCTGTCCGAACACGGGAACTCCGGCTTTACGTCCTATCCGAGGGAAGGGGGATGGGGATAAAGAACCTTACCCAAGGACACAACCGCCATGGCCCAGCGTGGATTTGAACCACGGACCTCTAGGTCGAGAAACCGAAGTCTTATCCACTGAGCCATGACGCCTCCAATAACGCTTATGTCGTGTTGTCCGTCACGGTAAACGTCTACTAGGTAACGATTGATATGACGAATGGTTTACACATTTATTATTTTGTTTATTACTATATTTATCACTGTTTATCATAGGTGAAGAAAAAAATCTGCCACTCCGGTACATTTCAACATCACAATTCTCACAATTAGGTGAAAGCTTCATGAAATTGTTTATCTGTTTCCCAGAGTCTGCAGCCTATTCTCGCTTCAAAGGTATCGACGTCATACAAGAACGACAAGAACAACAAGAACAAGAACAACAACAACAATAACAATAAAAATTCTTCCAACAGGTATTTCAGTTTTGTCATGGTACATTTTCAAAGTCACAGACCGATTGAATACCTGAAATTTTAAAACCACCAAGTCATCTATTTTAATGTAATGAGAATTGGGAATTGTTACATTACAAAAGTTCATTATGCATGAAACGCTATTTCACGATTAATGCTCGCTTTGAATGAATGTACATATGGCTTTAATGCAACGCCGGCCAAACCAGGATATTGGGTGCGAATGTAATATTATCTATCACCGTAGGAATACAACACCAAGCAAAATTTGGCCGCGTGGTGAATGTCTGTGACCAAGTATTTATCATCATCACCATCACCAACTCCATCATCGCCGCTACCACTACCACCACCACCACCACCACCACCACCCCTACCATCACATTTACCACCACCTCCGCCACCACCATCATCATCATCATCGTCATCATCATCATCATCATCATCATCATCATCATCATCATCATCATCATCATCATTCAATCTTTAAATCGCGGTATCCCGTTTTAAAATAGCATTTTAAAATTAATGAGTCAAACAACGAATCGATAAAAGGACATGCACCCGACTTCAAAAACGAAAAGCTAAAAGCACATGTACCTTTTAAACGCTTAAAAACTTAAAAATTACATGAAAACTTCGGGTGAGTACAAAGCAGTGGAAGAGAAAGAGAAATAAAAAAAACATATTGGGATGTGTATGTGTATGTGTGGGTGTGTGTGGGTGTGTGTGTGTGTGTGTGTGTGTGTGTGTGTGTTGTGTGTGTGTATGTGTGTGTCGTTGTTGTGTGTATGTGTGTGTGTGGTGTGTGTGTGTGTGTGTTGTGTGTGTGTGTGTGTGTGTGTGTGTGTGTGTGTGTGTGTGGTGTGGTGTGTGTGTGTGTGTTGTGTGTGTGTGTGACGTGAACATGTACATGTGTTTCATTTGTGTGTGGTACATATCACCAAAATGAAGATTGAGTGAGGAAAGTTGTTGTTTCAATGCCAGGGGTTGGCAATCTTATTTACTTTTGAAAGGGTGATTTATATATGATTTAAATCATAGTTTAAATCGTGATTGAAAATCAATTAATCGATTTATTTGATTTAAATCACTGATTAACCCCCTCCCCCCTCTCCCCCCCCCCAAAAAAAAATCAAAGATTTTAATCGCCAACCCTAAGAATGCTACCACTTGAAGTCAGTCTGTAGAGTGTAATACAAGTTCAGCTCATGGTTATTGCTATCAATAACCATGAGCTATCATGAAAAGATTAGTAGTAGTTTTCACATTATTATCATTATTGCTTGTCATCATTTTGGACAGAAAAGCCAAAATTAATCACTGTTACCCTCAGGTATCCAGTCCGGGTAGTTTTGCTTATGTGACCACAACACCGGTTTTCACCCTTCTTTTTTCGATGAAGTGCATGGTTCTTTTACGGTGCTGAGTTGTTTCAGTCTCAACACGGACCTCCCGGTGTCACCGGAGCAGGTGTCCTACCAGGCGGACGACTGCTAGGACACCTGATCCGGATCGGAATCAGGATCACGTGTCCTCGGACCTCTCATCCTGATTTTCTCACAAACAGATCTTACGGATCAAGCGTGCACCAACGGACTCGCCGTCCGGGTTTACGTCCTATCTGAGGGACGAGTTAATGGCGGATAAAGTGCCTTACGCCAGAGGACATACCGCCATGGCCCAGCGTGGATTCGATACTACGGACCTCTAGGTCGATAAACCCGCAAGTCTTATCCACTGACCATGACACCTCCCAACATACAATCAAGTATCAAATATACTTTCCTACAAAAATCCATATTGCCTCGACTCGAGTTGACTTGCCACATTGCGTCGACTCGACTCGAAGTTTTATGTTGATTCGACTCGACTTGACTCGACCGTTATAGAAAATGACTCGATTCGACTCGGGACTCGGACTCGACCCCTAATGACTCGACTTGACTTTGTGACTCGACGTCCTACTGACTCGACTTGACTCTCGACTCGACTCGATCTCTATCTTGACTCGACTCGACTCGATTACAATACTGGCAGAGAAAGAAGACTAATATTCATCATGGTCGTGAAAAAATGTTAAACGCCATTCAATTGTAATTTTAAGCATTTTGTACAAAAACAAAATAGATGGTATGATTTTTATGCATTGCATAATCATTAATAAATATTGTGAAAAATTCAAATTTCAAGAGGTTTTCTGCATTTAGCAAAATGGTTTTGTAAATCCCCTTCTGACTTAGAAACGCATCGGTTTTGTTTTGCTTTGCTTCGGATATCAATTTATGCTTTAGAATATCAGAAGAGAACTTTTTAATATGACCTGAAGAGAGTACGATTGTGTGCTTTTTTCTGAACTGATAGATCACATTTGCACCACCACCCTCCCCCCCACCAAGCGACAATGTTTTTTTTTTATTTACGTTTACACCACACCCCCTTGTTAGTCATATCTAACTGTATGGAAGAAAGTTTTGGGGGTACACAGAGCGGCACCACGGGGGGCGGGGCGCCCCCTATTTTTCAAAGTATGAAAATGACGTTGATTTTAGTGTTTATTTGAACCCCCCCCCCCCAAGAAATACCCTGCGCGCCGCCCCTGGAGTACAACACGTCATGTATGTTATCATGTCAAACGCCTTGTCGATTTGAATGCATAATAGTATCAACAGTATCATCATAAAACAGACACAAATTTGATTTTCCTTAGGTGTCACTTTTTAACAAACCCAGTTTATGTGGTCACTACACCATGTGTAATATTCATTGATAAACAATGAACAGCGTAACAGTGTGAGTGTATAACTTGTGCAAAAGACACAAACCAATACAAACATAATCTCTCAAAGGTTACTTTCAACATGTTCAATAGAACATAAATGAGGTCGAATCAGCTTGAATAGTATATTCACACCTAGCTTTGTAACATGAATCCAATGCACAACTAGAACATATATAGTTGGTTGCCAGGGAAAAATCTTGGACGACATTTTGCGGCCAAAATTTTTTCACGACCAAATTTTCGTAGCCCAAATATATTTCACAGTTAAATTCACACCACAAAAAAGGAGCCAAAAAATTGCTCAGTGTTGATTTTCGGAAAACGCTTACATCGCCGTTGTCATTTCTTTGAAAAGAATAGCTGAACTGTCATTTTTACTGTTGTTGTTTTGTTTTAAATCTGTTATGTATTATATATTATTTATTATTATTATTGTTATTATTATTATTATATATTATTATTATTATTATTATTATTATTATTATTATTATTATTATTATTATTATTATTATTATTATTATTTATTATTATTATTATTATTATTATTATTATTATTATTATTATTACTGTGACTGAATTGTTATTATTGCGTCACCGTGTAAAACACATGTCCGTTTACGAAGAATAAACTTTCATTGCCATTATCATATCGTATATGATTATTCGATTGACCGGATTTTATTTCTTACTCTGCCGCGAGTTTTCATTCCACCAAATACAGCCTTAACATCTCCAGTGACAAAAGTGAACTACATTGGCAAGGAAAATGTTCTATTGATGAGATGCGGTACTTAATCACACGATATTTGTAAGCTTTCAGTTCTTAAATTCTTTATAATATCATTGGCGTATGCTAACTGTATACAATATAATCGACAAGTTTCCAATATTGCATCAATTACACATTTACTAGTGCGTTTTGTGATACCTGTAGCATGCTTGTGTAAATGATTAAGCGCTGAAAATGTAAGGTTATTGAGCTTTAATACAGAATTAATTTTAAATGGCTGATATTTTACAATAGAGTATTAATAGTTTTAGAAACATTAGTATACACTTTTAATCACTGGGTCTTACTGAAATCTTAATAACCCAGTGTGATTTTCATCACGTTGTACATACAATTATTTATATGATGTGGTATTGAAACAAAGTACAAAACCAGTTTTCTGATGATTAAGATTATGTAAAACAAGTGAGTGAAACTTTGTTTTCATAACGCTTTCTGCCTGTCTTGAAACATGTGGATTGTGGAGTTAACTTTATTTAGGATTAATTCGATAGTTCGTTGATTCGTCGATAAAGTCGAATCTTTGGAGAATTTCCTTTAACTTAACCAATGACTCACTAAACGTGATGAAATTGAACAGTAAATCAAACCAGTGAGAGAGTGGTGTAAGTGACCTTTTGCAGTCAGAAATAAGAATATTGCAGAATGATCTGAAGTTCTTATATAATGTCATTTCATTATTCGCAGATTTGTTGCTTTGCCCAATTTAACACTCACTGATTTAATTCACAAATATTGTAGGTCAGTGACAGTAAAACTGGATGCACAAATAATACAAAATATGTACTGATAAGAAAGCTCTGGTTGAAACTATTGACCAGCACTCAAAATATAACAGTCAACGTAACGAGGGCGTCATAGTTTCAAACAGCGACTCTCAGCGACAGGACATATTTATATCGAATTAACTGGGAAATTACACAAAGTGAACAAAGGGTAACCAAAATTTATACGGCTACCCCTACGGTACGTCGTGTGTTGCACGGCATACAGTCGTGCCGATATTTTATTATGCCGGTTACGGACTAGGGATGACAATTTCATAAACGTATACTCTAGTTAGTGATACCAATTTCATAAACAACATATAACTAATTTATCCTTATTTTTACTTTCACACTTAATCCTCACTCAAACTGACGAACTTACCCAGGTTAATCTTAAACTCAATAGTATCTTGATATGAAATGCGTGTAGTAGCCTATACGTATAATGTCTTTCACGCGACGATAAAGAGCGCTACTGTACATGTGTTTGTACACACGATTTATCCAGCTTCTGAATTTAAAGCATTGGCTGACATTACACACATTAAAAAAAACGTGACACATTAATCCCATTCAAGTGTCTTGATAAGGTCTAAATCTGAAGTCCTGAAAAACTGCATTCAAATGATTATTTAGTGCTTTAAAAGAAGTGAACAACGTAAGCTGACCGGAATTCACTATGCCCATTTCCTCCATAGACCATGACCGCTGTGTGGATCTAGGCTATTTTTACTCGCCGAGTACTAATTGTTATTCATTCACTATCTCTGCAGTCGCAACATAAATTCCAACTTTTTGTATTATATGATGATTTACTTTACTATAATAATTACTATGTAGCCTCACGAGTAGCAAGAGTTTGACAATTTTTTTTAACTGTGAAGCTCCACAATGTAGCCTGATTACTTTAAGCTCTATCGCGCAACCCAGCTGCCATATACGGACACTGCGCGAATCGTTGTCTGGCTCCTACTCTATTGTTGAAATTGCTATGTACTATCCCATGCTTTGATGCACATCCCCATGCTACCTGTACTAGCCATTAGTTTTGGAAGTACTCTCTCCCAGACTCACAGAATAGCATGTTTATTATTTTTTTAACTTGCATACATAGTTTTGACCAACGCAGAATTCAAGAAAACTTACAACGAGGATATAAGTCTGTATACCTTAAAGGACAATAGCATGTTGAGGACAACTTGAAACGGCTTCAAGAATCCAAATGAATGGGCTCAATAGAATTTCTCCTTGCGGAGGGGGCGGGCGGGGTCAAGTATAGTCTCAATTTAAATTATGACACTGATGAAGAAATTGAACTTTTACACAGCTGTAACGCTACTTCGCCTGTCATAGCAAATACTGATGGTAATTTATTGTGCTTTAAATGCAGTGACATTTTCAACTGCCACAATTTTTACCAGTAGAATCCTTGCAAAGTTTACTTGATTCTACAATGTTTTACCCCAAGTTTGGGACTACTTCCAAGTTATAACAATAAATGCTTTATTCAAAATCGATGTAAGTATGCGAGATTAGGCACTTTACTTAATTTGGAGAATTATGATAGATACTTTGAATGTGAATCAATGTCTTATCATTTTGACATGTCTGTCAATTCATAACTGGATTATCAGGAAGTAAAGATTTAATATTCTTAATCATTATAGTGTTCTTTATATGAGGTTGAAATTGATATGAAATTTAGTAAGAAGTGAACAAAAAATAGCAGCATTCAAATACTTTAATTGTTAAAAGAATGAATTAATGTAGGTTGATCGGTAATGCTAATTTTACTTTTGTTGTGTATACATGGTATTTTTTTTTTTGCTTTGGTCTTTTAAAATCAGGCAATTAAATAAGGTTGATGGTCAATTGCATGTATTAGATATATTACAATGATTAGAAATAAAATGCTTTGCGAACATGTATCGAATTGAAATAAGTAGAATGCTTATGCAATGGATGTCATATGTATTGCTTGAATATCGTAATATTGTTGGGTTTATATTACTGTTCCACGTGGTATATATTATGACATGACCTGAAGCTCTGAAGCAAATTCAATGAAAACTAAATGAAACGAACGCATTAATGGTATTTTAATTCCTAATCAGGGTTGATCTTGCTTTCAGTGTACAGCCAGCGAAGGTAACTTTGAAATGTTAGCTGCCTGCAGGAAATTTGCCTGCCTAATTTACAACAACGGCCAACATCTGAAAACAAAAATTACCCGCCAGGCTCGTCGGGATCTTTCTAGTTTTGTCCGCCCACGCGCAAAAATCACGTAAGGAAGCGGAGGCGAGTGCTAATATCCAGCCCTGCTCTTACGATGCTCATTTCTAAGTATGAAATTGAGTTATGTTGCTTACTGTTTTTTTTTTCATTTATCTTACTTATATACATGTATATGGCAAATCATGGATTGTTTGTGTGTAATGCTTTTAGAGCTTAACAGAATTGAGTAAGTTTCTGGGGTGGCAACTTCTATTACCTAGTGATATATAATTATCACACGCCAAAACACTTTGGCGTTGTAGGGGTGAATATAGTTATTATTTGCCAAATGCATATACATTAGTATATGCACTGGTAATGAAGTACAGCTTAATTCAAAATCTATTAGCTAAACGTATTAGTACGAAGTGTATGCAGATTTATAGCTTAATGAATGCAGTTCAATGATCAGCAGCAATGAATATGGTTTCAGTGACAGATAAACCCAATTAGCGGAACTGTGATGAGAAATGCGTTTCTTTTAAAAAATCTTATTTAGTTTAGTTTATTTTTTTATTTCTTTGCCATGTTTCTGTATTTAATTCAGGAGCTTCAGTGTGAGTTATATCATGTTTACGTTACTAGTCCAAATAATCATCATTAGCTTGCATTCACTTTGTCAGGGCTGCTACTCGATTTGTTCTCATTGCAATGCAAGCCCTACAGTGTGGCCGCCGGGACCTATACACAGGGACGTAGGCTGAGGGGGGGGGGCTGCACTGGTGACGTGCACCCCCCCCGCCCCAGACCCATAGAGTTTCGCCCCTGCCAACGAAAAAGAAATTTTGCACCACCTTTTTGCTTTCAACACTGATGTTTCTCAATTTTAGTTCTACTCGCTAAGATTGCACCTCCCCTTACATCTCCCCAAGATGTTGCACCTTCCCATCCCAACCAGGCCTACGCCTGTGGCAACATTGGAACTAAGATCCGTCACACACTGGCAGTATGGGGACAAGTTTTTTTTGTATATCTAAGTGAAAAAAATCACGTTTTATGATGCACTTAAGGAAAGAGTATAATCGTAATGAATAATAACGCAAAAAATAAATTTCAACACTTAGAATTTCATAAAAGCTGTAGGTACGTGAAAATTGTAGAGAAAAAAATCGGGCTCTATACAAGCCACTTAATTTTATTTATTTAAAAGATGCTTGGATATGTTCATTTCACTGATTAATCATTGGTCGACGAAAGCCCAATACATTTCCAACCCAGCAGATACTGAGTAAGTTGCAACAGAATCGAAAAATGGCTCGGCAGAACATAGTGTCGCGAACGATACACACTGAGAAAACAATGTTTCTAGTTCCTGCAGAAGTAGTGGTTGAGACGCCGTTTTTTCTGCATGTTCACTAAATAACTTATCATGAATAATGGATATAATCCTTTTC
>JZLH01S0336089.1:25387-44118 GCA_001188425.1 Eucidaris tribuloides
AGTAGTAGTATAGTAGGTAGTGTAGTAGTAGTATAGAGAGTATAGTAATAAATATAGTAGTAGAGTAGTATAAGTATAGTAATTAGTAGCTAGATAGTAGTAGTAGTAGTAGTAGTCATTTAGTTGTGGTTGTTGTTGTTGTTGTGTGTTGTTGTTGTTGTTGTTGTTTTGTTGTTGTTGTTGTTGGATGTTGTTGTAGGGAGTGTATTAACAACAGTAGTACCTAAAAACGAGTTCCACAATTGTAACGGTCAGCAAGCCTTTGCGATTGAAGCTACAGAGTGGGACCATAAACACCATTTTCATGCAGAAAAAAACTGATTGTATATTAAGGTATCTAGTACAATAGGGACTGCCATGAGATATAAAACAGATAGATGTGCTAATTACGTAGTACGGATGTGGATACAGCGAACTAGACACCATAGTGCGAAAACATTTAACTCTTCAATGTTCTTGTATGTTCAGTATGTTTAAATAATATGCTTGTATCATGCAGTCTTCTCCGTATTTCCAACTTTCTTATCAATCGCCATTTATGTTTTAAGTACCTGTATCAAAAAAAAAATAGAATTATGATTTCCCTCGTAATCCATTACATTATTTTTAGTGTTAATATAAATATTTGCTGAATAATTGCATATCTTATAAGAACACATCTGGAAACTGTAGTGTAATGAATATTTTCTTGGCAAGTCGTATATATTACCCATATACAATTACAAGCAAGTTTATCATATTAAGATTGCGAAGCGAAAATTAGAAAATAAACTGAAATATATTTTACTTACATTGTAAACCATCTCACATAATACATTGGGCAGATACAGTCACTTTGCTGATGTAGACTGAATTCTAAAGTCACGCAGGTTATATGTATACTTGGTATTTTTTTTCATTGTGAGAATAACTAAGCTATTATTCAGTCACCCCCCCCCCCCCCCCCCCTTGGTATAACGTACTTATAAAGACTTGGCCGCCTGAACTATGACACAATCAAACAGAGGTGATATAGATGTTTTGGCGTGTGACTTTGCTTGCCCCATCTCTTATTGTGTATTTTACCTTTGAAATCTTTGCTGTACGCTAATTAGACGTCCATCAGCGAAACGAATAGGTTCATATAACAATGTAAGACTCTATAAAGTGTCTGTTACTTCACGGTTGATACTCAAACTTTGTCCTTCTGGGTGCTAAGAGCATAAGACCATCATTTTGAAAGCTGGTATTGGTTGACTTGGTGTATTTTAAGCTGTTGAAAGAAGCACTTGTACTTCAAAGAGATAGAGATGGGACTTTGGGAGACATGGGTGTAGGCATGGACATTCTTCTGTCTATAGTGATGTGTTCCTCATCCTTATCTCATCCCACGTCTGCCCTGCCTAATTTACAACATGTGTATGCGTGCTATCGAGTTCCATTACTCAAATGAATTATATAATAGAACGGGAGAACTTACTATTTCAGCAATGCACACCAGATATATATTTTAAAGACACAGGCCAGCATTGAGGAGCTACAATTTAAAAAAAAAGAGCAAAATGTTATACCTGAGCTACATTGTGTCTAGTGCTTAAATGGACAAATAACACCCTAGATACAAAAGTTTGAAGTTATGCTGCCACTGCGCAAAATATGCATGAATGAACGTCACTCATGAATTTTCACTGCGGTGGGGTGTAAAATAGCTTAGAATATACACACAGTAAGTATACGGGATGAAATGGGAATGGGGAATCGGTCAACCTGAGTCCTCGTAGATTTTCACATTTTTTAAGCACTAAAACATTTTGAAAATACAATTTTTCTGGGCTTTATTTTTGAGACCTTATCATAAGACACTTTAGAGCATGGAGAATTTTGTAACTCGCATTTTTTTTTAATGTGGTCATTGTTAGTCTGTGGCTTAAAAATCTGAACGACGATAGTTCATCATGCTAATTGTGTCTCTGGATTATACGTGTTTACTTTGGGAATTGCATGGATACATTTCCAAATATGTAGCACCAGTTGAATGTCAATTTATGTGTACATATACGCGAGTTACGCTCGTTCGCCTACTTTTTATGCCATGTTTATTTTATCCGATTGAAATTGTAACTGCTTGTCTATGTGTGGAATGTACGTGTTATGGAAATTATACAGGTGGCCAGAAAGAATGCTACGGTATGGATCGCTAATTTCTTCATCATTATCGGCTATTTGTCATTAATTTTATTTTCGTTGGTTAGAACATTCTTTTTTCAATAAAATGATACCAAGATCATTGATTTTGAGTAAGGCGTTTTGATTGTAGGCAGTTTTCGAAGGCAATGCAATTTCCCAAATTTGCCAATTTTTTCAACAGCGGCGGTCATCGGAACGCCGAGATATTATGGCGTCTCACTTGCCATACCGGACAAACCGCGCATGGACAAAGGGCTGGAATGCCCTCGTTTCATAAGGAAGACGATGCGAGCTATGTCTCCACCCTGTATAATCATTCCATCATTCATTATCATCATCATCATCCTGTGTTGTTGTTGTTGTTCTTATTATCATTATAAGCGCTTCTTCTTCTTCTTCTTCTTCTTCTTCTTCTTCTTCTTCTTCTTTCTTCTTCTTCTTCTTCTTCTTCTTCTTCTTCTTCTTCTTCTTCTTCTTCTTCTTCTTCTTCTTCTTCTTCTTCTTCTTCTTCTTCTTCTTCTTCTTGTCTGGCGTACTGGTCTGGAACCACACATTATGTTTGCACACACAATTCTATAATCAATTACATTATAAAGGTCATCTTAAAATACGGCTGCAGATTCAATGATATACGTTATTAGCTCTTAATCGAATTAATTCCATTATTTCTGGCAGTCCGTCTCGCACTAGAATACCAGCCATCTATTAAATTGACTGAATGGAAGATTTTAGATTTTTTTACAAGTTCTGTGTCGCACCTGGGAGATAATTCGTTTTCTTGACAAAAGAGGACACAAATCTCGGCGTTGACAGTCTTACGCGTTTTAATCAGATTTGACAAGACAATGGCAATAAAACAATCGCATTGTATCGGATAATCTTGTATGAATGGACGTATTGCTGGATTAATCGTAACCTGATCTACCAAATCAGGTTGACATGAAAAGATTTGACTATAATGACTCTCCGGACATAAATGGGGTCACTACCATTGTTGTCCGATTCACGGAGTAGTCAGGCTTATTAACAATGCAATACGACAAAAACAAAACAGCTGTAGCATCCGGGTCAGGAATTAACTCGCGATGCTTCTCATTCGTGCAATTCGAGCTGTAAAGAAGTATGCAACTACATGTAGCACAAAAAAGATTTAAATTATAGATTTAACTCAAGCTAATCAGGCAAATGTTATTTGAAATACTTATATATCCAATTAAAATAATTCAGCTTTCTGCATAGTTGGAATATTTTATTACAAAATATTGTGAGTCGAAATATCGAAACACATCTTATGTCGATAAATCATCAATAGAAAACGTTGAATGTTTAGTTGACAGATACTTGAAGCAAAACGTCTTCCGAACTTTAATTCTTTCCTGGACACGTTTTCCAGTGATTACGAAGGGCAATAACATTCATCTGCCAAACCATTGTCATAGATAGAACAACCTGTGCTAAAAAAAAATATAAAAAAGACAAAAATCTACTCTTCCAATATGAGTTCAAGTGGGAATGTAATTTAATTGCATTCATTTGTTATAAAAAATCTCGAAAAAGAGTGAGTTAAGTTGGTATTCTAAGGTTTTGTTAGAGGATGAAACTGTGAAAAAAACTAAATAAATACATCTCTATGTTTGTAACCACTGGAAAATAATTTAGCTTGGCTGATTTTAGCTTAGTCTGCAGATAAACTCAGAAAACCTATACAGATTCACATTAGTACATCTTGAACAAAAATCTGTATGATTGTTATAATTGATCATCAATGTGTGTGTGTGTGTCTGTCTGTCTGTCTGTGTCTGCGTGTGTTTGTGTGTGTTTGTGTGTGTTTGTGTGTGTGTGTTTGTGTGTGTTTGTGTGTGTGTGTTGTGTGTGTGTGTGTGTGTGTGTGTGTGTGTGTGTGTGTGTGTGTGTGTGTGTGTGTGTGTGTGTGTGTGTGTGTGTGTGTGTGTGTGTGTGTGTGTGTGTGTGTGTGTGTGTGTGTGTGTGTGTGTGTGTGTGTGTGTGTACGTGAACATGTACATGTGTTCATTTGTGTGTGGTACATATCACCAAATGAAGATTGAGTGAGAAAGTTGTTGTTTCAATGCCAGGGTTGGCAATCTTATTTACTTTTTGGAAAGGGGTGATTTATATTATGATTTAAATCATAGTTTAAATCGTGATTGAAATCAATTAATCGATTTATTTGATTTAAATCACTGATTAACCCCCTCCCCCTCTCCCCCCCCCCCAAAAAAAATCAAAGATTTTAATCGCCAACCCTAATGAATGCTACCACTTGAAGTCAGTCTGTAGAGTGTAATACAAGTTCAGCTCATGGTTATTGCTATCAATAACCATGAGCTATCATGAAAAGATTAGTAGTAGTTTTCACATTATTATCATTATTGCTTTGTCATCATTTGGGACTAGAAAAGCCAAATTAATCACTGTTACCCTCAGGTATCCAGTCCCGGGTAGTTTTGCTTATGTGACCACAACACCGGGTTTTCACCCTTCTTTTTTTCGATGAAGTGCATGGGTTCTTTTACGTGCTGAGTTGTTTCAGTCTCAACACGGGACCTCCGGTGTCACCGGAGCAGGTGTCCTACCGGATGGGACGACTGCTAGGACACCTGATCCGGATCGGAATCAGGATCACGTGTCCTCCGGACCTCTCATCCTGATTTTCTCACAAAACAGATCTTACGGATCAAGCGTGCACCAACGGACTCGCCGTCCGGGTTTACGTCCTATCTGAGGGACGAGTTAATGGGGATAAAGTGCCTTACGCAAGGACATAACCGCCATGGCCCAGCGTGGATTCGAACTACGGACCTCTAGGTCGATAAACCGCAGTCTTATCCACTGAGCCATGACACCTCCCCAACATACAATCAAGTATCAAATATACTTTCCTACAAAAATCCATATTGCCTCGACTCGAGTTGACTTGCCACATTGCGTCGACTCGACTCGAAGTTTATGTTGATTCGACTCGACTTGACTCGACCGTTATAGAAAATGACTCGATTCGACTCGGGACTCGACTCGATCCCCTAATGACTCGACTTGACTTGTGACTCGACGTCCTACTGACTCGACTTGACTCTCGACTCGACTCGATCTCATCTTGACTCGACTCGACTCGATTACAATACTGGCAGAGAAAGAAGACTAATATTCATCATGGTCGTGAAAAAATGTTAATACGCCATTCAAGTAATTTTAAGCATTTTGTACAAAACAAAATTAGATTGTATGATTTTATGCATTGCATAATCATTAATAAAATATTGTGAAAAATTCAAATTTCAAGAGGTTTTCTGCATTTAGCAAAAATGGTTTTGCTAAATCCCCTTCTGACTTAGAAACGCAGGCGGTTTTGTTTTGCTTTGCTTTCTCGGATATCAATTTATGCTTTAGAATATCAGAAGAGACTTTTTAATATGACCGTGAAGTAGAGTACGATTGTGTGCTTTTTTTCTGGAACTGATAGATCACATTTGCACCACCACCCCTCCCCCCCACCATAGGACAATTGTTTTTTTTTTATTTACGTTTTACACCACACCCCCTTGTTAGTCATATCTAACTGTATGGAAGATAAGTTTTGGGGGTACACAGAGGCGGCACCACGGGGGGCGGGGCGCCCCCTATTTTTTCAAAGTATTGAAAATGACGTTGATTTTAGTGTTTATTGAACCCCCCCCCCCCAAGAAATACCCTGGCGCCGCCCCTGGAGTACAAACACGTCATGTATGTTATCATGTCACAGCCCTTGTGATATTGAATGCAAATAGTATGCAACAGTATCATTCATAAAACAGACACAAATTTGATTTTCCTTAGTGTCACTTTTTAACAAACCCAGTTTATGTGGTCACTACACCATGTGTAATATCATTGATAAACATGAACAGCGTAACAGTGTGAGTGTATAACTGTGCAAAAGACACAAACCAATACAAACATAATCCTCTCAAAGGTTACTTTCAACATGTTCAAAGTAACATAAATGAGGTCGAATCAGCTTTGAATAGTATATCACACCTAGCTTTGTAACATGAATCCAATGCACAACTAGAACATATATAGTTGGGTTGCCAGGGAAAAATCTTGGGGACGACAATTTTTGCGGCCAAAATTTTTTTCACGACCAAATTTTCGTAGCCAAATATATTTCACAGTTAAATTCGAAGCCACAAAAAGGAGCCAAAAAATTGCTCAGTGTTGATTTTCGGAAAACGCTTACATCGCCGTTGTCATTTCTTTGAAAAGAATAGCTGAACTGTCATTTTTACTGTTGTTGTTTTGTTTAAATCGTTATTGTATTATAATTATATTATTATTATTATTGTTATTATTATTATTATTATTATTATTATTATTATTATTATTATTATTATTATTATTATTATTATTATTATTATTATTATTATTATTATTATTATTACTGTGACTGAATTGTTATTTTGCTGTCACCGGTGTAAAACACATGTCCGTTTTACGAAGAATAAACTTTCATGCCATTATCATATCGTATATGATTATTCGTTGACCGGTATTTTATTCTTTCTTACTCTGCCGGAGTTTTCATTCCACCAAATACAGCCTTACTTCTCCGAGTGACAAAAGTGAACTACATTGGCAAGGAAAATGTTCCTATTGATGAGATGCGTACTAATCACACGATATTTGTAAGCTTTCAGTTCTTAAATCTTTATAATATCATTGGCGTATGCTAACTGTATACAATATAATCGACAAGTTTCCATATATTGCATCAATTACACATTTACTAGTGCGTTTTGTGATACCTGTAGCATGCTTGTGTAAATGATTAATGCGTGAAAATGTAAGGTTATTTGAGCTTTAATACAGAATTAATTTTAAATGGCTGATATTTTACAATAGAGTATTAATAGTTTAGAAACAGTTTAGTATACACTTTTGTAATCACTGGGTCTTACTGAAATCTTAATAACCCAGTGTGATTTTCTATCACGTATGTACATACAATTATTTATATGATGTGGTATTGAAACAAATTACAAAACCAGTTTTCTGATGATTAAGATTATGTAAAACAAGTGAGTGAAACTTTGGTTTTCAATAACGCTTTCTGGCTGTCTTGAAACATGTGGATTGTGGAGTTTAACTTTATTTAGGATTAATTCGATAGTTCGTTGATTCGTCGATAAAGTCGAATCTTTGGAGAATTTTCCTTTAACTTAACCAATGACTCACTAAACGTGATGAAATTGAACAGTAAATCAAACCAGTGAGAGAGTGGGTTAAGTGACCTTTTTCAGTCAGAAATAAGAAATATTGCAGAATGATCTGAAGTTCTTTATAATGTCATTTTCATTATTGCAGATTTGTTGCTTTGCCCAATTTAACACTCACTGATTTAATTCACAAATTTGTAGGTCAGTGACAGTAACTGATGCACAAATAATACAAATATGTACTGATAAGAAAGTCTCTGGTTGAAACTATGGACAGCACTCAAAATAGTTAACAGTCAACGTAACCGAGGGCGTCATAGTTTCAAACAGCGACTCTCAGGACAGGACATATTTATATCGAATTAACTGGGAAATTACACAAAGTGAAACAAAGGGTAACCAAAATTTACTTACGGTACCCCTACGAGTACGTGTGTGTTGCACGGCATACAGGTGCGCGATATTTTTATTTGCGGTACGGATAGGGATACAATTTCATAAACGTATACTCTAGTTAGTTGAGTACCAATTTCATAAACCAATATAACACTAATTTAATCCTTATTTTTATTTCAACTATAATCCTCACTCAAACTTGACGAACTTTACCCAGTGTTAATCTTAAACTCAATAGTAATCTTGATATGGAAATATGGGTGTAGTAGCCTATACGCTATAATGTCTTTCACGCGCACGATAAAAAGAGCGTACTGTACATGTGTTTGTACACACGATTTATCCAGCTTCTGAATTTAAAGCCATTGGCTGACATTTACCACAACTAAAAAAAAGTGACCTACATAATCCTCCATGATCCAAGTGTCTTTGATAAGGTCTAAACCTGAAGTCCTGAAAAACTGCATTCCAAAATGATTATTTAGTGCTTTAAAGAAGTGAAAATCGTAAGTTGACCGGATTCACTTGCCCATTTCCTCCCATAGACATACCGTGTGTGGATCTAGGCTATTTTTACTCGCCCGAGTACTAATTGTTTATTCATTCATATCTTGCCAGTCGCAACATAAATTTCCAAAACTTTGTATTATATGATGTTTACTTGTCCATTAACATTACTATGTAGCTCAGATAGCAAAGTTTGACAATTTTTTTAACTTGAAGCTCCACAATGTTAGCCTATTACTTTAAGCTCATATCGCGAACCCAGTGCCATATACGACACTGCGCGAATCCGTTGTCTGGCGCTCTCTATTGTTGAAATTGCTATGTACTATCCCATGCTTTGATGCACTATCCCATGCCTACTGTACTATCCATTAGTTTTGAAGTACTCTCTCCCAGACTCACAGAATAGCATGTTTATTATTTTTTTAACTTGCATACATAGTTTTGACCAACCAGAATTCAAGAAACTTACAACGAGGGATATAAGTCTTATACCTTAAAGGACAATAGCATGGTTGGGAGCACTTGAAAGGCTTCAAGAACCAAATGAATGGCTCAATAGATTTCTCTTGCGGGGGGGGGGGGTCAAGTATAGTTCTCAATTAAATTATGACACTGATAGAAATTGAACTTTATACACAGCTGTACCGCTACTTCGCCTGTCATAGCAAATACTGATGGTAATTTATTGTTTTAAAATGAGTGACCATTTTCACTGCACAATTTTTACAGTAGAATCCTTGCAAAGTTTACTTGATTCTACAATTGTTTTACCCCAAGTTTGGGACTACTTCCAAGTATAACACATAAATGCTTTAATTCAAAATCGAGTAAGTATGCAGTATTGGCACTTTACTTATATTTGGAGGATTATGATAAGATACTTGAGTGAATCAATGTCTTATCATTTGCACATGTCTGTCAATCTCATAACTGGATATCAGGAAGTAAAGATTTACATAATTCTTTAATCATTATATGTTCTTTATATGAGGTTGAAAATTGAATGAAAATTTAGTAAGAAGTTGAAACAAAAAATAAGCGGATTCAAATACTTTAGATTGTTTAAAGAATGAATTAATGTAGGTTGATGGTAATTGTATTTTACTTTTGTTGGTATACATGGTATTTTTTTTTGTCTTTGGTTCTTTTAAAATCAGGCAATTAAATAAGGTTATGGTAATTGCATTTCATTAGAAATATATACAATGATTAGAAATAAAATGCTTTGGAACATGTATCGAATTGAAATAAGTAGAATGTTATGCAAATGGATGTCATATGTATTGCTTGAAATCGTAATATTGCTTGAGGGTTTATATTACCTGTTGCACGTGGATATCATTATGAATGACCTTGAAGCCTGAAGCAAATTCATGAAACTAAATGAAACAACGCATTATGGTGATTTAATCTCCTAATCAGGGTTGGATCTTGGCTTTTCTGTACTAGCCAGTCGGACAGGTAACTTTGAAATGTTACCTGCCTGCAGGAAATTTGCCTGCCTAATTACAACACAGGCTCAACATCTGCAAAACAAAATTACCCGCCAGCTCGTCGGGTATACTTTCTAGTTTTGTCCGCCCACGCCAAAATCACCCGTAAGGGAAGGGAGGGCGAGTGCTAATATCCAGCCCTGCTCTTAATGCTCATTCTAAGTATGAAATTGAGTTATGTTGTACTGTTTTTTTTCATTTATCTTACTTATATACATGTATTATGGCAAATCATGGATTTGTTTGTGTGTAATGCTTTTAGAGTTACAGAATTGAGTAAGTTTCTGGTGGTGGCAATTCATTACTAGTGATATATAATTATCACACGCAAAATACTTTGGCGTTGTAGGAGGTTGAATATGTATTATTTGCAAATGCATATACATGTAGTATATGCACTGTGTAATGAAGGTACAGCTTGAATCAAAATCTATTAGCTAAACAGTATTAGTACGAAGTGTATGCAGATTTATGCTTAATGAATGAGTTCAGATAATAGCAATGAATATGTTTCAGTGAAGATAAACCCAATTAGGGAACGTGTGAAAATGGGTTATCTATTTAAATGATTTTATTTAGTTTAGTTTATTTTTTATTTCTTTGCCATGTTTGTATTTAATCAGGGTTCAGTGTGAGTTATATATGTTTACGTCTACTAGTTACCATAACATCATTAGCTTGTCATTCTTTGTCAGGGCTGTACTCGATTTGTTCTCATTCCAATGCAAGCCCTTTACAGGGTCGGCGCCGGGACTATACAAGGGCGTTAGGCTGGGGGGGGGGTGCACTGGGTGCACGTGCACCCCCCCCCGCCCGCAGACCCATATGAGTTTCGCCCCTTGCAAGAAAAAGAAATTTGCACCACCTTTTCTGCTTTCAACACTTGATGTTCTCAATTTTAGTTCTACCTCCCTAAGATGTGCACCTCCCCGTTACATCTCCCCAAGATTTGCACCTCCCCATGCCCAAACCAGCCTACGCCCCTGTGGCAACATTGGGAACTAAGAGTCCGTCACACACTGGCCAGTTATGGGGACAAAGTTTTTTTTGTATTTCTAAGTGAAAAAAATCCAGTTTTATGATGCCTTAAGGAGTAATAATCGTAATAATAATAAGCAAAAAATAAATTTCAAACTTAGAATTTCATAAAAGCTGCTTAGGGTGACGGAAAATGTAGAGAAAAAAATCGGTCTATCAAGCCCACTAATTTTAGTTTTAAAAATGGCATTGGATATGTTTCATTTTCACTGTATAATATATGGTCACGAAAAGCAATACATTTCAACCAGCTATACTGAGTAAGTTTGCAATCAGAAATCGAAAAATGCTCGGCAGAACATAGTGTGCGAACGATAACTAGAAAAATGTTTTAGTTCCCTGCAGAATGTAGGTTTGAGACGCCGTTTTTCTGATGTTCACTAAATAATTATCCATGGGAATAATGAATTCAAATTTTGCAGAATAAGAAATAATGTGTTCAGTAACAAGCTCATGAATTTTCATTTTAAAGTTATGGTACATTTTTCTCTTCAGATAAACACCAAAGCGCATGTTCTAACCCCCGGGGGGGGGGGAAGGGGGGGGGGTCACTCAACATATCACGTACGACGCACGCGAGTTGACAAATAGCGTCGAAAACGGTCTGTTTTCAGCCCTTCGACGTCGTCGACGTTTTCCTTTAAAAAGGGGTGTTTTTCAGCTTCAACTGCTTTTTTCGACGTATAGGGTACTAAATTACACAATTTAGGGTATATTTCTTTACCATTTTTACGTGGGGTTTACGCCATTTACGGTATATTTTTTACCCGGTTTACGCCATTTAGGGTATGTTTTTCGACCAGGTTTCTGCGGGGTTTACACCATTTAGGGTCTATTTTTAAGTGTGTGGACGCGCGTGGGTAGCACAATATGTGTGAGTGAACCCTCGGGGTTCTAACACACTTGCGCAGACTACGTATGCCGAAATTTGACATTATTACCCCGTTCAGTTTCTTGGGACTCAGTTTAACATTTAGATATCTTTCATGCGGAGATCTTGTACTTCATTGGGAAGATAAGCACAAGTGGTCGCTCTAAATGATTGTTCCTGTCACTTCAACAGAAACAAGGATTAAGCATGTCCTATAATATTGAAGAAAAAAACCTATTTCAAATCTATTTTATATCAAATAATTATAAATTATAAAGTAAAATATAAAGTTATCAGCAACTCGACACGAAGATTACGTAGATTATAAAAAAAGACAATGGAAAAGTGTCATTTTATTTTCAGTGAAGCTTTTTAATTTACTTTGTTACATTATTTTTTTTTCTGTTTCGGGCAGTCTCTATCTTCAAACTTTAAATTGACCAGCAAATTGCATACAAAAGACATAATCAAATACATATAATGAAATATGACAGAATTCTGTGAACTGCGACAGGAGGGGAGTCGCACTGTCCTTAACCCCTTGGGGACGACGGGCTTGTACAGAAGCCCAGTACATTGCACATTCAGAGACGACGGGCTCCTACAGAAGCCCAGAAAATATATCAGAAATTTCGGTCGAACCCTGGATAAACGGTAGAGTTTCATTGCTTAATGCATCTGTCCACATAATAACACTTTTTTGACAAGTATACAGGCAGAAAATAAATGTTCTGTGAAGAATTTTATCAGAAAAAAATGGTTTATGTTCCCTTCAAAGTTGACCACGTACAAATCGCGTCGTCTCTCAATGAACAACAGTGCCGTATAGCATCGAGCCCAAGGGGTTAACAATGCGAGCCGCTGTAGTCCGAGTTTCTAAGAATGTACTAAATGCTGGTCTCTAGTTAGAGTGCTAATTTTGAATTATACAGCCCTGATGAAAAATGATCAAACATTTATTTTTTTTGCTTTCCAAAAAATTAAATAAAAGTGCACTATGTCTATCATTGTTTGTGTTTTACCTGATTCATTATTTTATCACGTGATGTAATGAGTGTAACGAGGAAATGCGATTCGTGTCTTGTAACATCATAAATCCATTTTGTGTCCACTGCTCTGGGTTACTATTGTATTCATTAACTGCCCTGGACAAAAATTGGGAATATTTTTATTTCTTTTCATAGTTTTCTTAGAATTAATGATCAATCACCCATGCAGAACAGATAATTACCAAGTTCAAATTAGCTATACTCAGGGGCGGCACCAGGGTAAAATTCTTGAGGGGCGAAATCCGAAAATTTTGGCCTGCCCCCCCCCCCCAAAAAAAAAAACATACCATGCAAACTGCAAGCCTAACAGCGTCCGACAAGGGAGGACGACGACGACAGAAAACATGTTTTAAACGCCGATTTTTTTTTTACTAGCCAAAATCAACAATAGGTTGGACAAAATTATCAAAAAACGGTAAAATTCCCATCATTTTAAAAAGTTTGAAAAAATAGTGGTCGGCCGCTCCCTCCCCTTCCCCCTTGCTGTAGCGCCGCCCCTAGCTGTACTTCAGGACAAGGAACCTGTTCTTGATATGATTAAAAACTGCATTTGGTAGAACACATATTCGAAACTTTTCTCCATGACAGTTAGATGATGTCCGTTACCATGGTTACAATGTTAGTAATTTATATTCCAGTGTGTCAATAATCATTTAACCATTCAACATGGTAATGTCGTTATTATTATGTTTAGAGAAAGTAAAAAAGAAGGATATTTTGCACGTAGTATATTACATACCATCATTGCTACGTGCAGAGCAGACATTTTATATCATACCCCCCTCCTCAAAAAAAAATGATTGCGTTAAAACTTGCTACACTCTTTCAGCCCTCTTTCTTATGATCACTTACGTGTGACGCATTGACAGTTTGTGTGTGTTTGTGTGTGTTTGTGTGTGTGTGTGTGTGTGTATGTGTGTCTGTTGTGAGTGGTGTGCGTGCGTGTGTCTTTCCGTTGTGTGTGTGTGTGTGTGTGTGTGTGTGTGTGTGTGTGTGTGTGTGTTCCTATTTGTTGTAATTGGCAATGAATGTCAACTTTGTCATTAGAACTCATGAAAACAATAATGATGTATTTTGTGCGTTATCATTCAATAAAATTAAATCATACAATGAAATTAATTCTCAGTTCAGGGTATATGATTATATGCAGGGCTGATTTTTATCGGAAATGGTACAAAAATTATTAAGAATGCTACGGTTTAAAGATTGTGTAATTGATTTGCACGTCAAAAAACATCTATATGAATAAAATCAGCTGAAATCATATCCATTGCGAAGATTAATATAAATAAACACCTCTCATAGAGACTTTGGGTAAAATACTGAGCTTTGGTGAAAATCTGGACGGCTAAACTTCATCCTTTTTCAAATGACTCAGAAGCCTTTTCAAAAAAATCCGCGACGTCAAACGTGCTCGTGCCGTTCCAAAATTGTCTGATCAGCCGTTAGCTCCGCTGGTCTTGCGACGGTTCATACAATCGCGATTCGCAATTTGAGCAAAATTTAAACTCACGGAAAGAACAACATTCTGGTAACATTATGTCGTTATTAGTTTTTCTCATAAAACAACAAATTCATCACGTTTGGATCTCAAACTTTCAACACACCATTTGTAAGTACTAAACTACCGTTTGGTATTGATAGTGAAGGGAAGTAATGGACTTGCACATCCCTAACACAATCTTTAAATGTAGATAGAAATATCTACAAATGCACTTGATATGTATTTTACTAAATCCCCGTCGACAGGTCCACTTTGTCCGATTCATTACGTGGTATCTATTTATAGCGTTTCATAGTCAATCCAGATCATACCACTTTTGACAGCTTGTGGCGTTGGGGGCGCTCATCCCAAACTGTGTTGCAGGAGAGAATTGCGACATGAACGTCCTCATTGTTCGGGTACAAGATAGCGTGCAGGGGGCAGATTCACGAAACCAGCCTAAGATCGATCCCATAGGTTAGAGTTGTGATTGAACTTAGGCCGACGCTCCCACGAAACTGACTCCAGCTCTAACTCCGGCTCTAAGTTGAATCGATTGTAATCGAAATAACATTGCCAATAGTCATGCATTACTGATTAAGAAGTCGGTAATTTAACGCCTTATTCTCTTCTGTGCGTTATAAACACAACAAAAAAAGTAACTACCCCCTTTTTCAAAATACTATAACTTAAAAAAAAGAACGGTGTTGAGCACAATAATTTGCCAAGGATGTTCATGCACTAATTTACTAAATTCCGTGAGAAAATGTGGTTGATCCGTCAAGTCATGCATGAGTGAGCACATATTAAAGGCAAAAAGTCACTTTTCAAAAGTAACAAGGGTCATTTTCGGGGTGTTTTGATGCAGGATTTTGACAAATTCTGTTTCTGGTGAATGATTAATCGCTATTTATGTTAATCATCTACTGTTTGATCCTCTCATACGTCCTTTTGGCACTTTTTGCATATTTTTACGCTTCGGTGAGCGCAATTTAAACAATTCCACCCTTTCTCGATTTTGAAATTGTAAAATCCATTAAGTTTACTGCAAAAAATTTAAATCCGAATTTTTTCAGCAACATGTATCTTAACGTGTTGTACGAACATAAGGGGTTGTAACCATGACATGGTTGAGTGAGCACACTTTATAAATAAAGGAAAAAATTTCATTATTTACCATAATTTTTGGCAATAAGAAATGACTCATGTGACTTTTGAAAAGTGGCATTTTCACCTTTAATGCATGCTCATTCATGCATGACCCAACGGACCAATCACATTTTCACACAGAAGTTAGTCAATGAGTGTAGAAACACTCTTGCCAAATAATTTTGCACAAACTTGTTTTGTTAAAAAGTTATGGTATTTTGAAAAGGGGGGTTAGTTACTTTTTTTGTTGTGTTTAGAAATACAATATGCCATGTGTATAGGTTTTACCAAATGAACTATCATTGACCCTATTCCATCTTAATGATTGAAATTCAGAAAAGAACTGATATTTTGAAATAATACATAATTAAGATTTCCCCGCCTGAAAAATAGCAGTGGAACTCCCATTTTCTTAGTCTTAGCTTCATACATCACATATTCTGATTTCATATTCAAAATGTGTTTTATGCACTGATTCATAGAAATAATAACATCTAATTAACTTATAAATGTTAGTCTAAAATTGAAATCATTGCTTAATATTGGTACAAATGTATTTTTTACGATTTTATGTGTAACATGTTACAGAATGTCTAAAACGAAAGATACGGTGATTTGTGAATACATTAAAATTCCAAAGTATGGAACACAAGGTGTGCTGATATTGTGTTCATGGGTTCCTATTGTTATATTGAGGTGATCCGACATTTGCTCTGCAACAGGTGCATATTAAAGATGCTTTCCATAAAAGCCTGCCATGCCCATGTGCATATTGCGTTATTGTCAGTCAACCGTGACAGAGAACGATAGTTAGAGACGCTTCACGGACGACCCAACATTCAGAGCTCGACTTACAGCTAAATGATCCTAACTTGTGTTTCGAGATTCACACCCAAACCTAAATATGGCCGCTGTAGTCATGATCCCTGTTGCCATAGTAATTGTAGTTGGTCCCGTTTTGTGAATCTAGGCCCAGATTCTTTCTTTCGAGGTGCTCGTCCTAAATGAATAGAAATGTTGCATTGTATTTGACTCAAAATGGCAATCAAATCACGGGTTGTAGCAACTCAAAGGGACACGCTAAAATCGGCTGTTACGTGACCTCGTCCTTAGTGGCGCTGGGAGAAAACAGTCCTAACACTGGGAGGGGGGGGGGGTTGTTGCCCAGAGGGGTTGATCATAATATAGGTTCAAACACACACACTCACATCACACACATCACACGCATCACACACACACACACACACACACACACACACACACACACACACACACACACACACACACACACACACACACACACACACACACACACACACAGGCTTAACGAGGATCCGGTTTAACGGAACGGACGGTAAGGACGGACGACGACGAAGGACAGACGCGACGCACGACGGACAACCCGAAACATGATGCCATCGGCAACTTCGTTGCGGAGGCATAAAAAGTTATAGCTTCGAAAAGCTGCCAAAGTTTGCAAGGGGGAATTTTTAGCTGTAAGTGACTATCCATTTAACGAAAAAAGGGTGTTTGCAGAGAATTCAAATTGGGCTTAGTGAAACTTTAGAAACCCGAGAACTATCAGAGAGGGCTCCGCCCCCTGCACCCCATCTGCGAATTCTAAGTCGAGCCCCTGGACTCCACTTTCGTAAATGGTCAGCCTATACCAGCCCCTTGTCGAAAATCCCTTTATCTTCCATTTATGCACTCTCCCCTTGAAATTTAAGATAGGCTACGGACCCAGAAATAAGACATTTACCACAATTCCATTTTGTGCTCTCATTTTTCAGTTTTAAATTATATTCCAATTTACTTAGAAAGGAAACACACCACAAAAGGCGAAGTTTCTTCTTGCACTTTTCAATATTTTCCAAACGCTCGTTCGCTACTCGTCGCTCGCGGATTTTTCTTAACTCATATATGCAAAACAATTTCTGGTGAAAATAACCATGAAATGGCGATTTAATTTACAAAATTACAATAAAAAAAATTAGGTAATGGGTACACTTTTAACAAAGAAAACCCTTGCATTTCAGTATATACTTATACCTCTTGGCGTACATGGAATGCATTAATTCATACATCTGAATAATACAATATTGGATATGTCGAGCGACTGGTTGCCCCCCCCGCCCCTCCCCCCCCAATGAGTTGACCCACGAGTTACGCCATCTGCTAGTGTATTTTCTGGAGAGGTGTTTTGGGAATTTTTTTGTGTATGACAGTATTGCTGTTATTTTTCTATGAATCTTTCAAAAAAGTTCAAATAGATACCTCTTTTGATGGCAATAATTTTAATGACATTAGTGCATTCCTGTTCATCCAAACCATACTCCACTCATATTCCAGCGGGTTATCAAATTAATAAAGGACTGATTATGGAAACTTCAATCGTTTTGGTAAAAATATAAGGGTTATTTTTTCATGTCAAAAAGCACATATTGATTTACATTTAACCATAATCATGACGAAAAGAGATTTACGACCGTAATCTTCGATCTTCCCCCTTCCCAAAGCGAACTATATTTCGCCACTAAAAATTGCTCGCTCGCACGAACGAATTTACTCTTGAACCAGCGATATGCGGCGCAAATATTGCAAATACACTTATCAAAAATCGATAGTGTTGAACTTCCTCCTCCAACTTTTCCGTCAATTGTATATTTCTTTACAAAAATTATATTAAGTTTTCGCAATTTGGATTGTCCTTTCATAAACACATTAACTTCAAATCGGGATATCAGGGGATTAGCATGGGGGGGGGGGGTGTGCGCCGCATACACCCCCCCCCCCAAAAAAAGTAACAAAAATCATGTAAAGGTATCGCATTTTTTCAAAAAAAAAAAAGGGGAATCCCGGTTTAGTGACTGTGAACTGTTAACAGAAGGTCAAAATGTACATAGAAACTCGTTGCTTTAGGGTTCCTGACCCAGTATATCACCATTTGAAATGTACCTTATCAGGAGTATATGATAACTATAAGAAAAAATCATACAAAAAAAAAAACAAGATTGAAAGTGGGGCAGTCTTTCATTTTTGTCGACTAATCTATTCACTAAATTAGCTTTAGCAAATCGGGCAAAATGTTCTCATAAAACCACATAGGAACTCACGATCTCAGGGCGGCTCCGCACCCACTGAACCCGATAATTTATCAGAATGTTTAAATGAAAAAATTTATACCTTCGGATTATTCAAACAGTTGAAAACGGTAGGGGGTGTGTTGGCCAAATTGAGTACCCCCCCCTCCGGGCTCCGCCCCCTTCTGACTCCCCGCGGACCCGGATTCTACGGCAGCCCCCTCGACCCAATTTCGCTGTTGGGATAGTCATTCCCCTCCCGGCATATAAAAAATTCTGCACG